>OY757915.1:118773372-118943372 GCA_963585895.1 Sepioteuthis lessoniana | reverse complement strand
AATTTGCATATTCATAAGTGGTAATTATTGTTCTATGGCTTCTGTAAACATTCACATGTCCTACATTACTTTATATTGAAATGTTATAATACTTTACATTACAAACAATTTTAATATTTTGGAGTTATCTTCATTAATTCAATCTTTCAGGATTCTTCAGAAGTTATCATGTGAAACCACGGACATTGTAACAGTTATCACAGTAGGAAATGCTATAAGCCACCCGAGTTCAAACCCTGGACGAAGCTTTTCGTGTTTTAATTCGTGCTAATGTTCTTGGGATAGGCATAGATGCATCTATTTTTTTGACCTCCAACCGGAGAAAAATGATTGGGTAGACTATATTCTCTCGCCTTGGAAAGGAGAAGGGCATCTCTCGCCTTTGTCTAGAAGAAGAATATCCGTTTTAATCGACTTAAAAATTGATCTTGCATTACATACTGCTCGTTTCGGAAGAGGTTAGTTAAATACATTCTGATGACGTAAGCAGTTTGGTTCAAGTCAGATTAACTCACCTATTGAATCAATGTTCAGGATGAAAACAAATTACGTTATCTCTGATTTGATATGTTTTTTTCATTTATAATTCAAATCAATTTAAGAGTAACTGACTTTAATTTTTTCAGCTCGTGTGTAACTCGCATCGAATAGTTTTGTTTCGATCTTGATTCATACAAAAATCCAAATTCTTGATAAGATTTTGGAAAATGATTTATACTGGAATATGGAAATTACGCAATTGGATTTTCCATATAATTTCTTAGCTTGTACCTCTCTTGTATTGTGATTACTAATATATTTTACACCTCTAGAATGTGACGAATTTCACCAGTAACAAAGAACAACAAATCTTTTCGAAACTCTTATATTAGTCTCAGATATCTTATTGATTTCAATAATGTTCTTGTCTGAATATATTTTTTTGGTGTTTTTAATTATTTCACTCTTTCTGCCAAGATATTTGAGTCGTGCGATTTTACATTTATTTCTTTGTAATTTACATTTTTCTCTTGTAGAGTTTCTTCATTATCTATTCAGCATCCATGTTTTGACTGAGTTTTACGTTTAAGGTAAATAGGTTTAGTCTCTCATTTGGAATAGTGCTAAATCTATTTGCAATTTTTACTAAGTTGCTAAATATTAACAACTTCCTTAAATTACATCAGATATTTCCACATTTGAAAGTTCAATCTTTTATGGTTCTATCACCATTTTCCTGAGACATATACTTGTCTTTGAAAATCTGTCTCTGATATACAAAATTAAATTTACAGTAATCCATTTCACAATAAAATTCCATGACACTTTCCAATGAAACATGATATAAAGTTGAGTATAGACCGTTGGAACGTATAACAGCAATACAGAGAATAAATTTGTGAAAATAGATTTAGCTCAAATCAACTCACCAGTGATTGGTATCAAGTTTCGAGTCAAGTTATATTACATTATAGTTTAGTATAAAATCCAGGAAAGGAAAAATTCCAATGAGACAAATCGATATAGTGAATCCAACATCGGCAACATCAACTTTTCTTGCGTAAAATGACTAATTGAATGGTTTACATTTGTTAATTTTTTAACGAATAAAGTTATAACTCAGTCGTATAAATGTTTTCGAATCCATTAAATTGTTTTTTGAGACTTATACTTACAGAGAAATAATTGAAAACACCAACATTTCTCATTTATCTTATGAATAAATAAAAGAAATTATTGATTTTCAACAAATATCATTACAGTTTTTATATTTATATACCCTGAATATTTTCCCAGACACACTACAGGAAAGCCGAGCAATATCGTAGACATCTTTGAGATTTATTTTTATATTTTCAATACCAGGTCGAATGGATAAATAATTATTGGAAGGGAACACCCAATAAATATCAATTTTTTCTTCGAATCGAAAAGGTCGTTGTTGATGACCTTTGCCTAATAGTTAAAGCAACAGTTTTATTTTTTTAAATTATCTTAACTAAAATCCAGGAATATCATCCTCTAAGCATTTATTTTCACCCTCTGCTTTATAAGGTAAATTATTTGTTGGGTTGTTCTGAGGAGACGGGGTCATTATTTCTTGTTTTTCTACAGGAAAAATGTACAAATTATACAATTTTCAATCGGGTTGTTTAATTTTCTGCGTTCCCAATTTTGTCTGATTAAGCTATTCTTATACCATCACTTATATTCATATTTTCTTTTTTCCTTGTTCAGTTTTGTTTGTGTGCACATATTCCAATGATTATTAGCTTCCAGCATTTCAATTTTAAGAGCCTCTAAAAAGAATCTCATGATTTGAAGTAAAGTGAAAGGATTAGCCGATGGCTTGGTGTAATTTTTAAGAGATTTAGTCCGGATAGGACAATCAAAACTGTTTAAGAAAGCCAAAAGCAAAAAAGGAAATGAAAAGTTGATTCAAATATAATTAAATATTTCTTCGCTGTCAATATCGCAACGACCTTGAAAAGATTTAAATAATAAAAATGTTTTAGTTACAACTGCAATATATTGTCAGATTTAAAACTTTTAGATTTGCAAAGACAATCGCTGTTTTATTACAGAACTAAAGATTAAACAATTTCTATTTAGAGATATATCCTTATCTTTTTACCCATGCCATTCCAGTATTGATCGACTGAAGATGAAATTAGCAAACAACGATAAAGCCGGCTCAAGTAAAAAATTATGCGCTTTTCTATCTATCTATCTATCTATCTATCTAATGTAAAAATAGATAGATCTCATTTTGTTTAACTAATTATAAGTCTATTTATATATTTTTTACCAGTCGATTATGATAATTTCCTTGTCGGCTCTTGTTTCTCTGTTCTCAATTGAATACTGTTACAGAAATGCAAATATATAAAAAAAATCATCCCACATTCTACTCCTCAAACAATCCTACTGTTACCACATCCAAAAACCCATGATAAATACGCATACAAATGTATACTCCTATATGCATATATGCTTGTGCATATATATGTGTGTGTTTCTTCGCGGGGGGTGTTTGTGTATGTGTACTAGCTTTGCCAATGGCCCGGGAGACCGGGGTTCAATCCCAGGTCGAGTAATACCAAAGACTAAAAAAATGGTACTTGATGCCTTATTGCTTAACAATCAGGATTATAAGGGATGGATCAAGGTTAAAATGGAGCAATCTAGGAAAAAGAGTAGCGCCCTTCCGTACACCTCGGTGTAGTAGCTATTGAAAAGGGAGCCTTCGGGTCACCCTTGACTACAGTCGCCAGCTATACTTACTATATATATATATATATATATATATATGGGAGGTATAACTTTTTTAATATATTCTTTATATATATATATATATATATATATATATATATATATATATATATATATGGGGGTGGGGGTGCATAAATAAATTTACGGTTATCATCCAAAATGTATTATTCTTTATTTAGTATATCTGAAGAGTCTAACAATAAAGACTTTTTAAAAATAGTTCCTTCATGGTATTCCAAGAATATAAGTTGGGATATCTTGTTATAATCATTTGTTATATACATTATTCTCAGTTGTTCGCTTGATCGGAATAGGATGTATAATGTCGATGTATTTACTCGATTTTTGTCCTGTTTTTCTTGTTCAGTTTCCAATCTTCCCTTTTTATCCTCTAAGTATTTATTCAATTGAATTGGCTTTCAACATTCCAAACAACAAATCATTTTCTCTCCTGATGCGTAATTCTTGGCTTGAAAGTTTAATTTCTCATTCTGATATTTTATTAGATTTCTCTATCGAAAACACTGACTGGATTTCTAAATACAATTCAGTTTTTCACCTGAAAATCCTCAACACTTTTAGAAAATTTTTAGGATTTTTTTTTTTCAAATCATCAATAGCATTATAAGATTGTGTCTCTGAATTTTTGAATTTATATTCTTCATTAAAATTCAGCAATATGCAAATAATCTGAATAACTGCTATCTAACAAGTCGATGGAAAAAAGAATCAGCCAGAAAAATGTCCACTTTTATGTTGATATCGGTGAAATATTGGCTCGTTGCCATGAGAGAATATTTAAACATTTTCAAATGTAAAACAGATTTTTAATTGTTTTATTTTTCAAACGTAGGGTATATTTACATACGAGAGTTTTACTCGCGACTTTTCCTTCTAATATAAAATGAATTCATTCAATATTTTCACTTTTTTAATCATGAAATATTTACCATATTAAAACATTCCTTTATCTAATGACGTTGGATTATTTCGTTGTGATTTTCTCGACTATCAGTTTCAAAACTGATATTTTCTCACTTCTTGTATTGGTCACAGCAAGTCTTCTCAATCTTTCAAACCGGTAACGTAAGTTTTCTACCTTCTTTTATGAATACTGTTATATTGATGATGATGATGATGATGATGATGACAATTTCCTTTAAAATGGCGAACACTTTCTAACATTTTTACAAAATTATTTTCAAGTTATTAATTTGGAATGAAAATATTTTATAGCTTCGTAATCGGCTTTTATATTCTCCAGCTATATCTAGATACTTTCTACAATAGATTAATTTTTTCACTTCCTGTGATTTTTTTCAAATTTAAACCAGTGCTCCTTCACAGAAATCTGAGTGATAGCAATTCTACCAAAGCCTCCAGGACTCATTTGAGTATTCTTGCCAATCTCAACAATGCTATTTTCTGTATTAACTCGATTAAGTCATTGGAGACAGTTCAAATATACATACAATCAGCTTGATCTTCTACATATTTTTCAGATCTCCAGCAGGATCTTTGTTTGCAATTTATCTCATTTTCGCTCACTGGTTCGCCAGAATAGCAGAGTCCACCAGATGATAAGGCCTTTTCTGTTAATTATTTAATCCATTTCTATATTTTTTCCAATTTTATTTATCTATTTGATTTTTCTGTATTTTTTTTTTCTGTTCCCCTTTTTTTACTTCATTTGAATCCAGTTGTTGGTATGTTTTCGTGCATTGTTCCCAACATTTGGCTAGATATTTCTTTCTTTATTTTAGAAACTCCCATTTTGATTGCTTAGTTCGACCCTGTATATTTTGTCTCCTTCTTTCGCTAGTACCTCCTGATATATTTCTCCAAGTTGTATTGTTTGTTTTGCCTGTTGTGTTGTCCTTTTTCAACACAACATATTCATGTGTTATTCCGTCACTAAGGATTTTCGCTTATTGTTATAAATTCTTTATCTGAGTTTCTTGTCTAATATCTCATCCAGGTTTTGAATTTCTGTTCGTATTCATTTGGGGAACACATTAATTACCCTCCACGGAGATCTGCTCTTTTGATTATGTGATGTTGTTCGTTGAATTATTTGTTTATAATTTGTTAATTTTTTTCAATCTCTACCATGATTGCTTCCCAGTCTTGGTTCCTGAGAGATGGTTATGTGGTCTTTATTTTAATCATCATACGCTTTCTTAAATCTACATTCATTTTATCTTCTTGTGTTAGGATTTATTCGGTGGGTGGTGTGGCAGCTACGATTTTGCGTTTCAATTCGGTTTATTGGTTCCTTTTTTTTCAGTATTTAGCGTCCAGGCCATTGTTTTAGGGTCTTGTTGACATATTTCCCAATTAATTGGTCAATATATTTCTAGTATCAAGGTCAGAAAACCAACCTTTCTTTATAAATGGCCCAGTTTGAACAGGAAGACTTTAGCTTGTTGTTTTAAATCTAGAGTGTTATTTCCAGATTTTTATCATTCTTTTTCTATATCTGCTTTGTTTTTAGTTGCTTCAAAAATATAAAGGGAATACCTGCTGATCATAACACCCTAACCTATTGTCTGGGTCCCAAATTATATTTTGTTTTGATTTGCAATTTTTCCCGTGTAGTATATTGTGGATATACCAGACCCGGGGGTTTATTATTATCAACGCTCCTGTCTCAGATGTGACCGAACACCCTTAAAGTAAGAAAAAAACTGAAGTGGGTCTAAAAACAATTCCAATGAAAATTTCTTAAGTTTTAATTTAGATAAAGTTCCAAGCGGAGGTTATTTACTCATTCATTTTTTTCCTTCTCATTTTATCTGTTATATTGGCTAATAATTGTTAATCAGTTCCTTAAACCTTGAGCTATTTGGTAGCATTCCTGGTTTTTAATAATATGATATCATTTGCGTCTTCCTTTAAGTGAGAGTCGGCTTTTAATAAATAAAAAAAGAAGTCTGAGTTACATGACTTGGAAGGAATAATCTATTATTACTAATATAGTACTCTTTCGAGTGAGGTGCTCGTGGTGTAATGGTTATCGCTGTAGTAAATGGACACGGTGCCACGAGTTTAAATCCTGGACGAGATTGATTGCATTTCACATAGCACTAATGCCCTTGGAAAAGGTATGAATCCAATTATTCTCCCCTCAGCAATGGGTAAATAGTAGGGCAGACTGTTTTCTTCAGCCTTGGTGAGGCAACTAGTGTAGAAGAAGGAAAACTCTGAATTCAAGCCAGGTAAAATTCGCTTAAAAATTGACCTTGTGTTATATCCTACCCGAGCGGAGGGGTTGGTAAATATGAATAATACTCTTTTGGGTCTTTTTTTTTTCACCCAGCGCCAGCTGAAGATTTTTAACTGGAGTCCGAGTGAGAGTAAGTATTCTCAAGTCTACGGGACCCTTCCTAGCACTCTGGCTGATTTCAACAATGCTGCAGTTTGAATGGTCTCCTCCCGTCCTCTTATTTCCAACTCCTCCAGTCCCTATACAAATCCTTTTTTGACTGTACAGAGTGCACCAATTACAATTGGTATCACCGTCACTTTCCTGTTCTATAGTTTTTTCAGTACTCTAGCAAGGCCAAGGTACTTATTTCGCTTTTCTTTTTTTATCTTTTTTCAGTTTTACCCTGTGGTCAGACGGAACGGCAAAGTCCACTATTCGTAGGTTTTGTTTTCTTTTGACTATCACTTGGTCTGTTTCTTTCACCGAGATTAGGTGATCCTTTTGTATAACAAAATCCCTGAGAAGTTGTGCATATGCCTCGGCAAAACCGAATCTCGGTTATGCATATACCATTTTTTCGTATGGTCTAATTAAAACTTTCAACACAATACCCAGTGGATCATGTTCCCCACCCTGTCTTTTCTAGTCTTGTCTTTTCGCGCTAATTTACTGCATTCGCTTATTATGTGATTGATTGTTTCGTCTCTATCACCAAATAATCTACATTTGCTATTATGTTGCATATTGTCTTTTCTTGCTTTGATATAAAGCAAGTGAAGTTAGCGACCTTAGTTTTGGGTGACCCGAAAGCTCCCTTTTCAATTACTACAACACCGAGGTGTAGCGGATGTAGCCGCTAAATTCCCTTGATTAATCCACTTTACCCTTGATTATTTCCTTATAATGCTGAGTGTTAAGCAAGGTGGAAACAGGTGCCATATTTTGAGTCTTTGGTATTACTCACCTTGTGATCGAACCCCGGTCTTCCGGACATTTGGCGAACACTCTACTCATTCGGACAATGGACCAGATTTGTGCTGCAATCAGAAGATATTCAGTTTCTATCTTAAGATTTCCCTTTCTTTGTCCTGTCCAAATTTTCTCGTATGTGATTTGACTTGTTTGTCACTTGAAATGTCTGTATAGTTTTTTTTCTTCCCATTTTTGTTTTCTTGTTATTTTTGTTCCATTGATACTGGTGTTACCTGTACACTGTTTCTGGTCGCTGTAATTAGTCTATTATATCTAGTCTTCTAGTCATTGTATTGATGCTATCTTCAATGATAGTAAGTTGTCTTCCTTTTTCTTTTCTTGGCGCATACAGTCTGTCTTACGTCATCTCTGGGATGTGAGGCCTTATGCATCGTTATGAGTTTTCCTGTTCTCTGGTCTATTGGTTGAAGTTCTCCTTTCCTTCACTTTAAAAATAGTCCCGAGTATGGTAAGAGTGAGACAGCCAAGTTGTAAGGGAGATAACCCTGGTATTTTATTATTTCAATTGTTATTTTTATTATTAGAATGCAAAGGAAGGATAGTGAAAAGTTTCCTAGTTATTTGCGGATATTCAGATTTCCAATAAGGAAAAATTCATATCGGCTGGAAGAGACAGGGTTAACACTGTTTTTAGTGCCGCCTAATTACATCATTCTGTGCTTTTTCAGCTGTATACTTCGACCACTGAGGTTATTTCATTATTATAATACTTGTCTTGATCTCTAAAGATTGTAGATTCCCCCGAGGACACTCCACCGAACAAAGACTGGTTTTCTGCAAAGGTGGATTTTGGAAGATGATTTTCCTGCATATACGCCTATTGGACAGTCATACCCAGGCGTGTCTTCTGCAGAAAAGTCTCAATACTTAAAACAGAGACAGATTGATGATCACTGTCAATGTGTACTAAACTAATTTCAAGACTATTATTTAATTATTATTATTTTTACTAGTTTTCATACGGGTTCTCACTGAGTGACAGTAAATCTCTTCAGATATCCATGTCGCTTTTAATTATCCTAATGATTTTAGCAGTGATAAAATATGCGTATCTCAAGTTTTCCTTTCATCTATAGTTCCCCCAGTTTCTTTTTCCTGTTCTTAGGGACTATACAATCGTGATTTTCCAATTATATTTGGTATCACTGTCATCTTCCTTTTCCATAACTCTTTGGTAAGATCCGGAAATATATTGATTCTTTCATAAGCTTTCATTTTCATTGTTATTATTCTCGTTATTTGTTGTTGCTCCTGTCAAGGAAAACGCTATTAACATGACCAGTGTGGGAAATTAGAAGAATATGATGAAGAAATGTGCAAAGAACTTAAGGTAATTTTAAGTTAGGTCTTACCGAAAATATCAATTGAACTACATCTTTCACTATTACCTGGGCTACAAGGATTACGTTAATTCTTGGAGAGAAGATTGATAATAACAAAAAATATATATATAGTATCAGCCTTTCCTTGTGTAGAATGACCAATACCTATTTTGTAAAAATGCATATCGTAAAATTTTAAGAATTTATATTGTTTGGTACATTTCCTTTTAAGAAAGAATATCAACAGCCAATAGTTATCTCAGTAAAGATGACCACTATTAAAGGTACCATATTTTCTAAACTGATAACAGATTCATTTGTTATTTAACAATTTCATCTTATCAATTGGTTTAGTAAATATTAACTTTGATACACCACTATTGCTTTATACAATTACCAATTAACTGTTATCTTCCAAGGGTTATAAATTGGTATGATGAAACCCATGCGGCAGCATGCTTGTTTTTCATACCTACTTTTTAATCATATTGTTTTTCTATGAATGAATAAACAACATTACCGGTGCTGTGTTGTTCCTGCCTGTACATATATTTTTTCATAATAATTATGGAGGTTGAATGATATGCATAAGTTTCTTAGTCCTTATTGTAGAATCAATCATTGTATCTTGCTTTCTCTTGGGTTGTGACAAAGCATCTCTTCATAGACTAATGATTTTCGCGTTATTTTAGTCTATTTTCTCGGAAAATTGAGTCTTACAATTAATTGACAATTCATTACTCTCTTGGTGTATTATATTGTCTGTAATCACCAGTTGAATCTACACGCCAAATACGTGTGAAAGCATAAAAATCTATACTTCCAACAAAGTTATATTCATTATCGTGTTAGATAATTTAGAACATTTACCTTCCTACCTTTGTGCAAAGTTTTGAAATAATAATACTTCGACGATACCTACACCTTTAGATTACATTGAATCATTGATTAAACTATACGAAGTCCATTTTCTTCAGGATAAGGGTCTGTATATGGAAGCATTCTGGCGAATTGTGGCACTATTTCTCCGTGGTCTGTCACGTATCATCGACTTTCCGAAATCTCTTCTACGTTGCGATAGTTTCTATGAGATATAACAGCTACTAGGTTCTAACTAAAACATCGTAAGCCACGGGTCTGCCCCACGATGAAAAAAAAAAAAGCAAAAATGAATTCCGAAAATATTCTTGCCGTATCTTTATTTTTTCTTAGAGTTTATTCTGGTCGGCGATGAGTACAGTTCATAATTTCCCCCTGGATGCTAGTCTCTCACTCTCATGGTAACCCATTTTGACTAAGGTCTGCTCTCAGTGTTTTCATTGTATCCATCCAGGGTGAATGTTGGAGGAGACAACCCAACACCACAACTGCTTTTGGAAAAGAACCCCTCTGTAGACATTTCAGAATTAATGAATTTTGGACATTTATATTTTTAGCTACTGAAATCTGACTGTTATAGTGTTATATTGTCATCTCCAGCATCATAACGACACAATAAATAAACAGACGCAGTAATAAACGACGCAGGAAGACTTCTTTAACAAAATATTTACCTCTCACTTTATTTATATGTTTCGAAAGGGTTGTTAAAAGTTTGCGTGTGAGAGGGAGCTGGAGACCGAACATAACTGAAATATTTTGACCCCAAAGTTATGGCCGTCAGCGTTGTGTCTTTCTCGTTCTCCATGGCTGCTCAACCGGAGTCCTGGAATCCACTGTCCTGGGTGCTGGCTTTCCCTACTACACCTCGTCTATCTTTTCTCCAACTATACTGCTTGCCCTCCTATCGCCTGTCTGCCTTCTGTGCAATTCGTCGGCCTTATATTACCTTCAAACTCACACGCGGTGATATGGACACGCCTCAACGCCTCCACAACTTCTTCCGATATCTAGCGACCGGGATGTGTCACTTCCGCTACCTTTGGAATGGTCTGTGTGATCGTCATCGAGTTGAAATAACTGTCATGCAGTTCAGAGGTCACTCTCTTCCGGTGCGTCTGTCTATGAGAGTATAATGGGATTTTTTTTTACCTCGTCCCATTTCATCAGCCAATTTCCGCACACGCGATTTCCCCTCATAACTGCCATTAGAATGTGTCACTTCCTTCCGGTGTATCACCTTGAATGGCATTTTTGGCCGGGTCAACAGGTCAAAACATAACAATAGCGCCAAAAGCTAACCATTTATCTCCCATCAAAAAACCTTCTCTTTCTATTTTATAGTCAATTAAAATCTGACAACTTCCCTAACTTAGCTATTTTTATACTTTTATACACGCGTGTTTGTGCATACATATATACTACTTATGCCCACACCCCAGCACATATATTTTCATCTTTACCTGAATATATATGCCCATCATTATCATCATCATCATGACGTGCCTCTAGCATTGATTTCCCAGACGCTTCATCGCCACTCGTCTCTATCATCTATCGCTTTCGGCAGATCTTCTAGGCTACATCTTGTGTCAACACAGATAAGTTCTAGCTGGTCATCCAACACTTGTCTGTGGAGCATGTCACTTATGAGTTCGTCTTTACTTCTCCAAAAGTGTGCAGGATATCTTGTTACTCTTATTTGGATAGTTTTAGAGAGAGAATGGAGGTGGCCGTGTAGCTGCTGGTTTGTGGAATGTTTCTTCCAGGATTCGTTCATTACAGCTCGCAGCATTCTTTGTCAATGGATGTCAAGCTTTTTATCAGAGTCCATGTTGTGCATCTGTATAGTAGTACGATCACGATCACAACCAGGAAAAATGGCTTTTTATTTTATCCGACAGGTCTGACCTCGATATGACCAATAGCCTATCGATAGCTGCCCTTGCTTTTGCTAGTTAAGAGTTGTTATCGTTTTTGGTAGATGAGACCCTGCTACCGAGATATGTGAACTTGTCCACTGATTTCATAGGGTGGAGATGCCTCCTTTTTGATGTTGATTAAACCAAATGTACCCCGTTTTCTCTGCTGTCTTCTCCCGACTATGCAGTAAGGATTCGGCCTGGAGAGGGCTATTTGCCAGAAGCGCTATGTCATCAGCGTAGTCTGCGTCCGTAATTGTTTGTGCTGGATGTTGCCTGTATCTTGCCTTTGCCAGACTAAATTGATTTTCTTTCGTTAGATTTATCGACGTTCAAAGTACGTAGTCTAGGCAGAGTGTGAACAGGTATGGGGCTTACGTATCTCCTTGCAGGACATCTGTGACAATGTCAAAGACATCTGTGTCTCCATACCAAGAAAGGTGTCCTCGGAATTACAAAAAAAAAAAAAAAAAACAAAACAAAAAAAAAAACACACACAAATATAATCCTAACTTCCATAGCAGCAAAGTTTTACAATACTGTGCAACTCAACCTCATCGAAGATAAAATAGAGAAAATTTTCTGAAAGAATCAAAATGATTTTCGATGAAATCGGTCCACTATATCACAAAGTTTTCCCGATCGGTCGAATCATAGAAGGAATCAGAGCAAAAAATCCTCAGACAATACTATTATTTATAGGTTTCTCTAGACTTTATACACAGGAGGAAGGAGGAACAAATACTTCTAGCCTATGATCTCCCCCAAAGAAACTGTCGCAGCCATAATGATCTTCTACAAAAACACCAAAGTAATGAGTTGCTCACTGGATGGTAACAGACTTCTTTGACATATACCTATATGCTATGGCTATAAACATACATACTTTGATAGACATGCTCATACCTACTCGTATATACATTATTGTACCTATGTATGGACACCCAGTTGGAAAATAGGTTGCAGTGTTACAAATGTTCCACAACGCACATATTGTATTAATATTTCGGTCTATTTAATATTCATTCACCTATCCGTCTATATATCTGCCTCTCTGCCTTTTTATCTTTATCGATATCGAAGATTCTTCTTATCAATCAATCTATGAATTTATATCTTAACCGCTGTATATTAACATCCCAGTCTGCTGGAGCTCTCGAATACACCGACTATATCTCATTAAAAGGGATAAGTTTCCCAACCAAAGTGTGTGTCCAGGATCTGACACAAAACTCTGGCCCGGAGTTGTAGCACCTGAGAGGTGCTATCATTGAGTCAAATAGATCTTTTTGACATTTAGACTGTGAAAACAAATGTCTTATGCTAAATTGAATTGTTAGAAATAGAACTGTTTGATCATTTAACTCTGTGTAAAAAATGACTGATGTTTGATTGAATTGCTAGTTATACACAGCAATACTTTGAATCATTTAACTTTGAGTTATACTAAATTGAATAGTTAGAAATAGAACTCTTTTATGTATTTAATATATATTTAAACAAGATTCCAAAAAATAATATTGAAGAGAAATATTTGAGTTTGATATCAATGCTTGAAACCATTTAATTGTGTACAAAAAATGATGAATACTAAATAGAACTATTCGTGTTAAGAGCAACCTTTGGATACATTTCACTGTGTGAAAACAAATGAGGTCTGGTATATTTAAAAATCTTACCTACAAAGTATATGTTTACGCGTTATATGTATTTGATATATGTTTAAACCGGATTAAGCATTAAATAAATTACAAGGGTTGATTTGGCATAATACTCAAAGAAACATTTATCAGTGTGTCAAAAATGATCTCTGGATCGTTTAAAAATGTGACCTTCAAATTATTTGTTCACAAATCATAAATATTTAGTATATGAATAAACATGATTTGGCATTAAATAATCAGTAAGGATTGATATGCCATAAAACTCACCCAACCTGTATTTAAAACACAATCCTACTAAAAGAAACTCACTGAGGATATCACATTTGCTGAGAATGATGTGTGAGACAAATTCATAAGCGAAGATTTTCTTGAAGCTTCCTTCAAAAAATTCCCATTCGTACACCCGAATGAATTGATTATTTAATAAATCTGTATTGATCTATTGATTTCTCTGATTAATCTAATCACAATCGTCATCGCGTTTTGATTGATGTATTTTCGGTTGGAAATGTAATAACGGCAATTTCTTTGCAGGATAAATTAAATTTTTTTTTTTTTTTTTTGCGCTGCATCTGTTTTGGGAAATTGTGTTCTCGGATGGACGAATGAAGAACAATCAAGGTGCACGTAGTCTCACAAAAGGCCATTGTCAAACACTTTTGTTTCCCTTTAGATTCCATTTTACAACATCTTTTGATTGAACAATTGTAATCGATAATATTCTTCTGATGGAAAATATTAAAGAAAAATACGTAGATAAATATCTAGAGATATTTTTGGTTTTGAAGTTGACATTTTATTTCTTTCATCACGAAGTAAGTCAGAAGAAAAGCGATAGATGTGAAGAAAATATGAGAAACAAAATAGACGAAAAAGATGAAAATAACGGTTAAAGTAACTTGAAAATGAAGAAAAGACAAACAACGAAAACAAAGAAACGAAAGAGAACAAAAGCAAAATAGAATGAAGAACTCCAAGAAAGGAAATGAAGAAAATAATGATAGAGCAATAAAAAAAGATGGAAAGAAAAAAGAATGAAGGTTAGGTTGTAAATGTTTTTACAGAAGAAATGCGTGAAAAACCAGGCAAGTAAAATGAATCTACGGGTAGTTTTTATAGTGCCAAAATTTTGCTGATTTATACATTCTCAGATATTTTGTAGCATTTAACATTTTTAACGATTCTCCAGGAATGGAATATCGTACTGATCACAAATAATAACACTGATTCAACAAAGGCAATTGCGAATCTTTACAGTTTCTTATAGCAACCTGCATATTGCAGATGTTTATTCGTCATATTAAACTTTAGCGTATCTTATAGTTTTGCTCTTTTCACAGTATCGATATACGATTACAGAAAACATACATCGTGGAAAACCCCTACTCTCCATATATATATATATATATTGACGTAAGAAAACAAAGGTTAAAATATATTTTAATACATAATGTTTATTATTCAGTTCTTATTTAGTCGATTACAGTTAGATTCACAAGGGCACTTCAGATGGTGTAATCCTTAGTAAGCTAGACTAGCAAACCTTCATGAGTGAGTTTGATTCCCATTAGGTGCCCCATTCATACGGCCATGTGCCACATCTGAGCAAAATGTTCAGTAAATTACTACTGTAACATACATATATTAAGTAGTACACAAATACCTGAAGTTTGTGACGTCAATCAACGTGAATTCAAACTTCAGTTTTGTAGAATTTGATCTTCCGTCGACCGTAGTCGATGAAATCCTTCACAAGAAGTTGAAATATAATCCCATCAAGCCTTAAATATATTGATTAAAAAATAATTTCCTTGATGCTATGTGATTCGATGAATACATTTTTGGTTCATTTACTAGTCACCAGTAAATGAACCAAAAATGTATTCATCGAATCAATGTATCAATGCCCATGGCGACTACATGGTAAAGTAGAATAGTAGTGCCAGTAACATATGCACAAGATTTTATATATAAAATCAGAAAAATGCCGAGTTAAAAAAGTATTTCTCTCTTAATTTTGGATAAACCTCGGAGTCAAAATCTGATAAAGAGTGATTTTTGGATATCAATCTTTGTTCTTAGATAAATTACTTCTTCCCACTCTCTCTCTCTCAATATATATAAGTATATATATATATATATATATATATATATATATATATATATATGTGTGTGTATTGTGACGAGGAAATATGACACCCTAATACATTCTCCGGGTTAAGGAGGAAGGAGTTGCGACTCGCAAACCGTTAGCTGACTACAGTAGGAAGCAGAATGGTGGAAGAAAGGATCGTCATTCTTCAACCCTCTCTATCTAGTATAAGGGGACATGGGTATAGTAGAACCCCACTCACTATTAGCCATGTATGCAGAGAAGCAGACCTGCGACCATGATTGGTACTGAGGAAGAAAACGCCAAAAAACCAACACGTGGTAAATTACAGAAAATAAGGAGTTGCCGTTTCTTCATCGGAGAGTGAAGTTACATAATTTGGGATATGGAGGAAACCCCAAATCCAAAGTTATGCCGTGCAGAGAACACTTACAGAAAAGGAAAAAAAAAACTTCTACTTTGAATGAACTCAAACTCCGAGGTATGGTGAGCATAGTTAAACGAATACCCAAAGAGAAGACTTATCCACGAGGAAAGAGACAATTGTTAATCTTGGTCTTATCTGAAATAAGACGTGTGTCCTACCAACGTGTTATGAAAACGCAATAACGAGAGAAAAATAGAAGAGAATAAACTCCACAGAATACCAAGTAAGTGAACATACAATTTAAGTATATTCAAATTTATCCTGCTGCATTCATGTTGACGTGAATAAAAGAGAAATTACGGGAGGAAAGAATAGCTCTGATAAAATAGAGGAGAAAGAAGAGGGGATATCCCCCAATGATAAACTTGAGATTTGGAGTAAGAACTCGACCGTTAAATCCCAAAAGCCCGAAGCAAAGCGGAACGTGTCTACCGTTGTCGAACTATATTTTCACTTTCCGTTATTAACAGATATTAAATGGGGACCTCGTCCGAGATACGAATATTTTAATGGAGGTTCATCCGAGATACAGAAAGTCTTTCTCGCTCCTTACTTTTACCTGAATTGTTTTTTCTTTGTTTGTGTTTTCGTTTATTCAATAAAAGAATATTGTTATTAATCTTTTTCCCAAGTACGGCAGTTCAGAGTCCTTTTTTGTTGTGGAAGCATTTTATTTCTCGAAGACCTCCTATTCGAGGTGGAACGGTAGCCAATTAGCTGGGGTGACATTTTATGATTCACCTATAACTCACCTAGTGGCTTTAAAATGTGGTTCAATTAGGGAATTGGTGATATATGTAGCATTAAATAGCGTTTGGCAAACCAAAGCCCATGTGTGGGCCCTGCTTTAACTGGTGGACTTGGCAGGAACGAACGGCTCCCCGCAAGCCCGCAGGGCACATAGCGGCGTAACAATATATATATATATATATATATATATACAAAAAATGCTAAGTGGTTTGATGTCTTGAACAGAGCTAGAACAAGACAACATTTAGTCATCCTTGAGGCATTTTACATCTTATTTTACAGGCCAACTCTGAACAAGCAAAAACCAAAGCACTCTTTATATCTAATAGGAAATAGTTATTGCTTGATTCGGGATGGTTTTAATTAATTTTTTCTTCCCCCTTCGACTTGATGAACCATTCTCATTTTCACCCCATTCTAATCAAATTGTCTTTTTACATTGTTTTTAAACGACTTCCGATAGAAGTTTGCTAGACAAATATTGGATGAAAGGACCCTTGCGATTCTAATAGTTTTTGTCCATTTATTGTTATCTCCTTATTGCATATGTCACTTTGCATTTGTTTGTATAAATTTATATGTACCAATAGCGTATATATATATATATATATATATATATATGTGTGTGTGTGTGTGTGTGTGTGTGTGTGTGTGTGTGTGTGTTGAGTGAATGTCTAGATGTGTTTATTCCATAGAAACTCAACCACAATTCTCATAGTCACTATTTAGATATATTTTCATTATGTCATACCGACCCTACTGATACGAAAATCCAAAATTCAAGAGATATAATCGCTCGAAATCTTCTTTAATTATTGTGCCTCGAATCAGTAACTTGTTTAGTCAATTTTTTCCACACCAAAACTTTTATCCAGAGAAAATATCTGGATGAGATTTCGTGAACCAGTATCTCTCGGTTGGTTATCACACTGGGAGATTACATCAAAATCTGGGATGCTACCATAAGGCTATTAATTGAGTTGACGAGGGATCAATAATATATATATATATATATATATATATATATATATATATATATTAGGATTATTCAGTTAATAAAACGAATTAAAATGATGCAAAATATTTTCTCTTAATTTATGTAAATGTAAACTCAAATTTTTATTTTTTTTTTTATTGCAAAGATTACGTTAATCTCAGAAAGATTATGGTAATCTCACAAAAACTATGTTAATCTCACAAAATTATTTGTAAAGAGGCCATTCAAAATTGCTGCAAATCAAATTTCTCTAGGTTTAAAAAGAGATTATGTCATGGATATTTTGGGAATTGAAAATTACAAACCATTTAGAATTTAGAGAAAACTGTGGATTGTAATAGTGGAAACATGTTTTTATAAAAAAAAATATTCGTAACGTTTTTAAATTGTTAAAAAGGGGGTTGCTATTTCAAGCCTGGGGCGGAAAGACAGTCGAATGGAAACACACTGATTCTAAAATAAACAAAACGTTACGGAGCCAGTAAAGAAGATAAATAAATGTAAACAGACACTCTAAGACACAGCACAATGACGCCACTGGATTTTGTCAAATTCTACCCGCAGAAACAGTATTTTCTTATATATTTACTCCCATTATCTATTCATATTCGTCAGCAATGAATAAGAGACGGCACATCTCGAACAGAAATGTCTACTCGTTCAATTGTGATTACAACGACGATCACACTAAGACGAAAATGCCTCAATGTCATATCTTGTCGAATGATTAGCTACACGCAGAAGCGTATGTTAAATCACGTGCTGTGAGGACCCTTCGGATTAGTTACTGTTTTACCTCAGATCCACCAAATAACTTCTCGTGATACTCAAAATCGCTAGATATAGACTGACTTTGTATATATAAGGAAGCACTGTATTATATAGCAATTCAAAAGGCACATATATTGACAGTAAAGGAAAATAGGAAATACAAGTCAAATATTTTTCTCATTTGTTGTACCGTGTTTTTGAACATATATTTTAACAGCAGCAAATAAGAATTCTTGGCAATGAGGAATTTTGCAAAAAGATTTTTCTATACAAATCTAATATTTGTGATTACTTAATGAGAAAAAAGCTTTCATTATATTATTTCCTTTATTTTCTGAGACTTTCGGGTTGGGATTTGCTTTTTTTGTTTTTTTTATTACATTTCATAGCTGCTTTATGTGCTGCAACGTTAGTTATTTAGTTCTGCAAATATTCAATGACATTCTATTAACTTAGAAATCCCTTTTTATGCAGCAATGTTGATTTTAAGACGAGTAAATGCAAGAAAGATTAAAATTTCTCTCAAGAGAAGGCGAATATTTTACTCATCTTTCATTTTGCAAAATTGCATAGGTGAACATTTAAATCTATAATTTAGCATAAAGTTATTTTATTCAATTCTTTAGCTACACACACACACACACACACACACACACACACACACACACACACACATGAAAGCAAATGTTTTTGGGTGCGCTTGAATATATTCATATCCGTCAGTGTATGCTCATGTGTAAGTATGTGTGTATGTGCTTGTGTGTGTGTGTGTGTGTGTGTGTGTGTGTGTGTGTGTGTGTGTGTGTGTGTGTTAAGGAGAGTTTATACTTTTGTTGCCGGTCTTCTCGATGACAAGAAGACTTACACGGAAGAAACTTTTTTCCCGCAGCGTCTGCTGGTAGAAATCTCACAATATTGAACATAGAACCAATGCTTGTGGCTTTGCTAAAGAACTTTTCGGTAAAAGATGAAAATATTCTTTCGTACATCTGGTTTAGCTACTCTAATTGAATCCTTCAATTAGCTGGGGGGGGGTCTCCGAGGAGTAATGGTTAAAGCACAGGACTGTGGAATCGTAGTAAGTAAGTTCGAACTCTAGTCGCTCTATTACTTTCACTTTCGGACAAATACCCTTGGGAAAATTATGAATCCCCTAATCCTCCTATAGATGGAAGGATAAGGGGGCACATACCACTACCTTTCTTCTTTAAAATATTGATGGATTTGACATTAAATAACCTGAGAAGGTTGATATGCCATTAAATAACAAACAAAGAGACGTAGATGGCGCATATTTCAATTCAATATGAAGGAATAGACAGCACTAAGATTTTGTAGATTTTAGTTGTTTGCTTATTTCCTTGGTCTCTGTTCCCCTCCAAATATATTTTTGCAATCAATTTAAATTGGATTTTCTTTCTTTGTTTAATGGCATATCAACCGCCGCAAGTAATTAAATGCCAAAGAAGAACATCTGTAATGCTTTTTAACCCATTGGTAGAGATAAAGGCATTCATTATTTGCAAAATGGTATTTGTCTAAAAGTGAATGGAATAGTGCGGCCGGAATTCCAATCTGCTTAATTTGAGTCCAGCACTTTGGCCACAATCAATTTATTCTGTGTTTTTCCGGTGTCATTATGGATATCAACAACATTCATATCCAGGTGTAAAAAGTTAGATATTCTGATGCATAATAGTTTATAAAATCTGGTGTATATTTGACGAACTACGGAAAACATATCGAATTTCCAATTTTCCATCCAGTTGTTAAAATTGTTGTCACTTACGAAAAGAAAATTAAATGCTAATTTTCAAGGTATACAAACACGACGTACACAAAATTACCGCCCAAATCTAATTTGACTTGAGCAGAAGGCAGACAGAGATAAATTGATGTAAACTGAGTTGACGTAGACACACACTAAAAAAACGCGCACACACATATACCAAACACCGAGCGCGCGCGCGTGCACACACACACACACACACACATATATATATATATATATATATATATATATATATATATATATAAGAGTGTGTGTGTGTGTGTGCGCGCGTGTGTGTGTACGTATACTGTTTACGTAGTATTCTGAACATAAAACGAATCTACTCATCATTGGATAAAAAATCATGAATGTTTCGAGTGTGAAGCATAGAATATTATTCTCGGTTGTTGTCTTCGACTGTGTGGACATTTTTGTTGAATGGCGATCATCATAACCACAAAACCCTACCTTAAAGTAAAATATTTTTTGAATTGCAGCTCACAAGCGAGGAAAAAATCTATCACGAAGAATTTTTTTTCAGAAACTCCCTAATTATAGCAGTAAATTGATAAGAATACCTAATTCTTGATACACCGTCTTGAAATATATTTCTTGTAAAAATATTAATCAGTCAAAAATTAAAGGAATAGATTACTTAAAAGTAAAAATTACGGAGAAATCGTGGAAATATTGAAATACCGAATAAATCATGTCCAGTATTTGAGATATGTGCAATTATCCGGTTTTTTTTTTTGTTCGTTTGTTTGTTTTTGTCTTGTTATTTTAAATGAAGGAAAATGTTATCAACTGAGATGAGATAAACCTACGTAAACCAAAATATACACACTGGTAAATGAAATAAAATGTCCAAAAAGCTGAAAAACTAACAAAACCACAGGAAGACTAAAATTTCACATGGATATAGATAAGGATAAACAACATATTCCCATTTTTCTAATTTGGGGAGGCGTGCTTAGCGTAACAGTTATTGTTGACGGAATTTGAATTGGTGACTTGTGTTTAACCTTATGAGTTACGTAAGAGCACACAGTCTTTCTATTTCAATCTTGTATGCATATATCGTTAAACATGAAGTGGTCAAGTGTGATTTGACAGTCACTATATATATATATATATATATATATATATATATATATATATATATAGGCTGTGTAAAACCTTTTACATACACGGCGCATATTTTCGGATCTTAAAGAGGAGTGTATCTGCATATAATTTCACCCAAATGAATGCTTCCTGCTATTCACAGATATAACACATTAAAATCAAACAAACAAACAAAAAAAGAACCTAATCCGCTTATAACTGATTCTGGCTTTTAGATTTCCTCTACATTCCATTAAAAGACACCATCAATCAATTATTTTTACTTTTTAATATTATTTTATGATTGCCATCTTCCGCCGAACAGTGAGCTAAAATCCCAAAGCAACACGCATAGTGCATCGCGTGTCAAGCATATATTTTCTCATGCATGGCCAAAACGATATTCCTACAATTGCTTTCAATCACACGTACCTCTATAAATATGTTTTTGTAGGGGTTTTGTATTTCACTTGCTTTTTTTAAGAACTTAGGATACAATTCCAAGATATACGCACAATAATATAATTCAATGAATCAACGGGATTCAACAAAAGTGGGCAAGAAAATCATATGAAGTTTATGAGATTCTTTAAGTTAAAAAAGGATTTTAAATAGGCGGAACGCTGTATTGACGCTTAGTTCGAACTCCCCAACTGGAATTGTCTATTGTTGACATCATCTTTACACAATCACATTCTCCTATAGAAATCATGAGAGAGTTAAAGAGATCTAGTGAAAGATTGACATAGACAGACATATAGCTATACATTCATTTTATTGCACCTCCATTTTTTAAATCAATTTTGGCACTATCATAAATACAATATAAAACAGAAAGAAATAAAGATGAAAGGAAAAAGACAAAAGCAAATAAAACCTAAAAACACTAAAAGGCAACAGTACTTATCATTACAGATTCCAGCTTCTGTTAATAGACATACAGCAATTTTTCGTATACACTAAAATAAATGGAAAGGCAAAGATAGAAAAGGGGAAAAATGATGAAGTAAAAATAAAACCTGTAAAAATTCATAAAATAAGGCAACACAGAAAATATTCACATAAGAAAATGATAAATGAATTGTAATATCACATTGGATTTTATTTTGTTTTACAAGTTACAATATTCATGACTTTTTACTACAAAATGGAGAATAAACCACTTTTAGTTTTTAGAGAAAATGTACACAGAATGGCAACAGTCCACAATCAAATGATATATATGCATGTCTGTGTGTGTGCATGTTAGATGTCAGAAATGTAGTGGTTATTCAGAGGTTAGTTTCCCAGGCCATAGAGAAAGTGCATTATATTCATATCAAAATACATAACTACAGAACATGACAGTTTGAACGAATGATATTTAGCAAATACAACATTGTTAATGTTGTATGATCCATACTTGCTGGTTCTTTTCCAAATAAAATAGACCAGGATATAAATCCAAGAGTCATTAAATAAATAAGGGAAACATTTTTTAAAAGCAAAATAAACTTATTTTTGATGCAATTCAAATTAGCGGGAAATCAAACAGAGTTTTCCAAGCTTAAACAAATGTCAAATTTTTGATAGTTGAGAAATAGCAAACTGTATAGAATTATAGGGAGATGTGTACGAAGATGCATATTTTTGTAAAAAAATTACTAATGGGCTAAATAGAAGTTTTTCACTACAATCTTGAATTGGAAAGAGGAAACACATTGACTCTCAAGTAAAGAAAACATTCCAAGCGCAGCAGACTGTAAAGGAATGTATACAGTAATATGAAAGGATCTATCACTATTCATTTCCTTAAAAAAGTGAAGACATTCTTACAGAATGGAGTTCCTTAAACTTCTCTGGCCATCCATCTTTATCATCCATCACTCTTTGAAGGTCCTCAAGACAACACCCAGTGACTGGACTCAGCTGATGTAAGAAACTTTTCGCTGGTGGCCCAAAACTCATGTGTCTATGTGTTGAAGCTCATAAGAGGACGTCGCTTTTATGTTAGTCCTTAATTGTTTAGCAGTTTTCTGAAAGTCTTATTCTTCTTACTTGGTTTTTGAGATGGGAAGTAAACTGGCAGGCTGACGCATAGCTGCTATTTTTGGGGTGGTGCTTCCAGGATCTGTTCGAGACAGCTTGTAACATTCTGGTGTATTTCCTATGTAGCCTTTTCTCCATATGTTTCGTTAAAGTCCACATGGTGCTTCCACACAGTTGTAATGACACACACAACTTGAAAGAAATATCGTTTTTTCTGAGACATATGATTTCCACATAATCCATAACCAGTTAATAGTATCCCAAGCCTTTAATAGGTGTATGTTAATGTCAGTTTCCATAGATGGGTTATTGCTGCTGAGGTATGTGACCTGATCTACTAATTTCAGACCTTTTTCTCCTTACAGTGGAGATGCTGTTTAAAACTCATGAACTATGTTTTATTTGCCTTCGCGTAGATTTAAATGCCTTCTGCAGTTCAGACCAGACTATGCAGTAGGGATTCGGCTTGGGATGGTAAATTTGAAAGAAGTGTTAGATCATCTGTGTCGTCTACGTCTGTCATAGTATCTTCGCGATATCGTCTGCTTCTTGTTATTTTTGGTGTGAAACAATTTATTTTCACTACGTCTGTTCTTGTTCGAAGAACCAAATCTTGTCATATTATAAACAAATATAGCATCAGTTTGTTTACTTAAATGCTATTGATTCTCAGGTAACTCTACATTTGGTTCTTGATTTGATTGGAATGTATTCGGTTTCTGTTCTAGATGGGTGGTTACCCTTTTTCATACTCGTCATTCTGATTATGTCTTTCAGATGTTTCATTTTGAATATCAAACTTGTTTCTTACAGTTACGGCATATTGATTATTTATATCACTTTTGGCTAGAGAGGACGAGTTATATCAAGAAGCTTTATCTGTTTGTTCCGCATTTCAGTAAAGACTCCAAAAATATTGGCGAAGATAATTCTGTAATCGTTATATACTTATCAAAAAAAGAGTTTGACTTACAGATATTCATCCATTTGATGTTTATAAATATATAATCTAGTTCTGCTTTAGAATTTTGGGGATAGGTGTTCGTCCAGTGCTTCCTTCTTTTTTATATCTCGTGTTTAGGTATGCATGCCAAATCTCGAGTGAAAAATCTGCTTGATAGTCATCATTCCAGTTTAATAATTTATGTAAGTAGAATGCATTATTTTCGCGTTTGGTTATTCGAGCATTTATGTCTCCACAGATGATCAAAACGTTATGTTTGGAAATATGTTGGGCAAGAGAAGAATACTCATCGTGGAAAGTGATGTCTGTTTCATAACTAGAATTAATGGGACTTTAGAAAAAGATGTTTGTTATGCATGGGCTGCAATTAAAGGTAGCACCCGTTATACTCAGTTCGATTCTCTCTCCGCTATTTAGGGATTTTAAGGCTCAAAGACTGTAAAGTATTCCTACTCCTCCATTAGCGGCACTGAATAATTTTCCTTACAGATGTCGAAACAAATGTTGGTAAATTAACGCTATCAAAGTATTTTTGTTTTAGTTCACTATGCAGTGCGTCTATTCTGCTACTCATAAATCTATATATTATGCTCGATTGTAGATGCAGTCTGCTCAGTAATCTGTTTTCTTTTATTCATTTTCTTAACGTTAATTGTTGCTATATTGACAGTGCTTTTGTACATTAATAAGTTTGGGCTTGTGTTTGTGTTTGGACTCAGTATTTGATTTTTCAAACGCTGGGACCTGAACTTTACCCTCAGCAAAACGTACCCATTTTCTCCCGCATGAAGGTCTATGGCGTATGGTTTGAATTGGATTCATTGTAATCTTTCAGTGGGTATGTTTCTCACCATAGACGCCACCCTTAAAGATGAGTGACGGTAGATTTCTTACTGGATTATTTGATCGTCTCCATTGACTTTATGAGATTCATCTGCTTAGCTCCTGGTGAATCGAGCTTTTGACCCGCCTTCAGATTTTTCCATCTTATTTCATATTCTACTGGATGCATTCTTTTGTTTTCATTGCTATACATTTGTATTGCTCATATAATATTCTCATCCTTTAGAGACTGTTATCCAATGACAAACTGGAACATAATATCTAAGTACTCTTGTTCATTTTCTCTTCATTTTTCACTGTTTATCTCTATTGCCTTACCATAATTCCCGCTACCCTATTGAAGCATAATTAGGTGTATGTGGTATCCCATTCTTTGTTGCGCTAAAAAAATTATTTCGGTACATTGGATACGGATTTTCCTCATGTGTTGATTTTTTATGAGGGTAAGTGCTACATAACACCCTAGATGGTAATTAAAGTCGTTAAGAGGCGAAAAAATAAATAAATTAAAATATGAATACATCTACTTTCCATTCTTCTGAATGGTCAGTTTATTAGGGCTGTATCATTTTTTTTCCAGAATAATTTTCACCTATTTTGAGCCTTTTTTTATCCTCTTTCTCCAGAAGAGACCAATTGAAAAGGGAATAAAAGTGTAGCTAACGGACCGACGGCCGAATTATATTTCAACTTTTCTTATATTACTCGGAGAGTAATTTGAGTAGAAGCCCTTGTTTTACTTACACATTTGCTGTTGGTATATTCAGGAATTTGCCATCGTTGATAGTATATTAAAAATATATAGATACATTTATGAAAACTGATATCTTCCATTCCTGGATTCTTAGAAATGGTCAGAATTATTTGAGGGGAAAGGAAAAGAGTTTAATTTCGACCGAATTTGTGATTTTTTTTTTCTGAGAGGGTTGTCACTTTCTCTAAAACGCTCAAATTTAAGAACGAATAAAAGTGTAGTTAACAGCTCGATGGCCTAAGAACCTTTTAACTTATCATAAATCACTCAGAGAGTATACGAAGCTGTGTTTTCTTCTCACATAGTCTCAACAGTGTTGGTTGTCACAATCCTACTTCAAGGGTTTGTGGAGTGCGCACACACAAACACTATATATATATATACATATATATACATATATATATATATATGCATATATATATATATATATATATATATATATATATATATATATATATATAGCGTGTGTGCGTGCACGAGCGTGATCGTGTGAAGAAACGAGAAAGAGACAGAAAGACAGACAGACAGACAGACAGACAGACAAAGGTCGGGAGAGATTTGCTGCGATTCATCTTTAATCAAGGTATATAAATGTTCGTGGAGAGTGTTTTACATTTCAGCCAATCCAGTGACTAAGACATAGCAGTAAACCAGTTCAAACTACAGTTTCCCTATTTTGTTCAATTTCAGAAAGATAATAATCTCTGTATCCCTATGAGTTAAATAAATCCATAACAAATCTTCTAAAAGACTGGATTTGGCCTTAATAAACCACGAAGTTTACCATGTCATTAAAAAGATGAATCAAATAAAATCAATCGATGTAAAAATAGTCTATTCGTTTCATCTCGACTGACATTAATTTTTATCTATTATTTTCAAAATAAGAATAAATATGTTGCTGTTTTCTATTTCACTGAAACATTGTTCGAATTTTTGTTGTTTTTTTTTTCTTGTTACGATTGTTTTAAATTTAAAACTATATCTTTCTCGCGCTTCTACTTTTATTAGTTAGACTTGACAATATATAAATTATTCTACGATATTAAATAGGTTAAGTCTGTATACTTATCAAAAGTTTGATTTGTTCATTATATCATTTACAAGTGATTAATGTATTTTAATTTGACATAGGTTTTGACTTCTATAATTACGTCTAGCTTCAATTATTTGCAGTCTTACTTCTGACAGGCATGTTAAACTATCCCATTCTCAGGTCCATTGAAGCTAACGTAAACAATATATATATATCTATATATATATACACACACACACACACACACACACACACACACACACACACACACATATATATATATATATATATATATATATATATATATATATATATATATATATATAAGTGATAATGTTTTTCTAATTCGTGTAGCAATATAGTACTTAATAAACTTAAAGAAAACCAAATTGCACCAATCGGTGACAACTTGAGAGCCTATCTTCGTCATGAATATTCTTTATATTTTACAATACTGAGTCAACTTAGTGACAAAGAAACCCCACGCAATCAGAGGAGAAAGAAATCAATAGTCATAGTCAACTAATGTAGTGTGCTAACAAATACATTACAGGAGGTGTTGTCAATATTTCAGTTTCAGAACAGCGTGCCTCGTAAACAAGTATAATTTCCCGATGAGAATAGTACTCACATATTCTTTTAGCTCGATGGAGCCGACTTCTATATAGATATTTCTGTGACCACTCAGCGACGAAAACATGGATTGTATAACATAACTTCATAGGGAGTTTATTCTCAATTCCGTTGTCTGCTGATATTCGTTGTCGAGCAAGTGAGAACCACTATAAAGTGAAATGAGAATAATTGGAACAATGATAGATATTAAGAATCAGAATTATTAATTAATACTTTCTGCTTTTTCGCTTATTTTCTCGATGTAATAATTTCTTTTTCAGCCTTCTCTTGATGTTCTTGTTGTTGTTATTTATTTCTGTAATTTGTTTTCCTTTATGTGGTTTGGTATATTCAGGAATTGCAGCTTCCACAAACTCCTCAATGTTCACAAGTTCCATTCCATCAGCGTTTCTTATCAGAAATATATTTGAGAAAATTTCAGCTCAAGGGTGTATGGCCTTGTTCATCGACATCAGTTTTCACTTTTGACATTGTACGATTCTCAGCATCGCTCTCTGTAGTTTTTTTTAAAAACATGGGACATGAGAAATGTTTGGTACAATAGAACGTCAACAGGGTCTTGGCTGGTTGTTCTATCAGATGGCGCAGGAATAAGAAATGTTTGAATTGAACATGCAAAAAAGGAAATAAATTAAATTGATGGACTTGAAGCGGTAATTATTTTTTAATTGCGTAAAACCTGTAAAATTTTAGCTGTTCGTGACTGATATTAGTTGGCGAGCGATAAAAGGATGAAAAAAAAAAAGTAGATACTGGATAATTAAGTTTAGAAGAATATTTATTGGAAGAAAGAAAACAGAAAAGGCATGGAAAATATTCAAGAAAGATAAAAAAAAACAAAAAACAACGATAAATTAATACAAACTACATAAATAAATAAAAGGAAAAATAGAACGCATAGTAAGAATATATATATATATATATATATATATATATATATATATATATATATATATATATATATATATATATATATATATATGTATCAAGTAAAATAAAAGCATAAATTATAAATGATGGAAGAAAGAAAAAGAAAATTGAAGAAAAAGAAAAAGTCAAAGAAAAACGATAGAAAGAATCTGAAAAGGTTTTAGAATGTTTGATTTTTTATCCCGTGTCTTGAAAATGGGATGTGAACAATGTTGAGCTATTTCTAAAAGATCTGGAGAAAGGAAATAAAACAGTGGCAATAAAGAAATTGGGAATGTCTTTAAATGCAGAAAATAATTGAAAATCACAAGATCGGTTCGATGGCATTGAGCTTGCATTGTATCAGTTAATTAGCTGGTGTTTTATGGGATATCACGTTCATGGGCTATGCAATGCTAATATATATATATATATATATATATATATATATATATATATAGAGAGAGAGAGAGAGAAACACACACACACACCCTCGCGTGCGCGCACACACACACATATGGATCGTTGTTATCAGTTTTTCTACATATTGTCGGATTACAATCCTTATATATATATATATATATATATATATATATATATATATATATATATATATATATATTTGTTTGTTTATTTATTTATTTATACGAATAGTTTATGGCTGAGTCCACATTTAAACGAGTTCGAGACCCTAGCTTGCATACAGTAAAAGGATTCCCATAACTGCTACGCAACACTTATAATTCCTTTAAACATCAAACATTTGATTGCGCACAATTAAATGGTTTCATGTAAAGAATAGCATTTCATTGTGGAAACGGTGAAGCTATTGTTCTGAAATGCTGATTTAATAATCAATGAGTTTAAACACTAAAGACATGAGTCTAATACAATATTAATTTGGTTGTTTCATTCTTCAATATTTAGGAAAAATTTGTTAGGGGCCAAATATATTTCCGATATGAAAACAGGATCCACATTAAATCATCAAAACACAAAGGATTCAAGAATGGCGTTATATCGAATTACTTTTACAATGGATAAATTTTATGCGATTGACAAAATCACAGATTAATATAATAAAGGGAATATATATATATATATATATATATATATATATATATATATATATATATATATATATATATATATATATATATATATTGTGTTGTTTTTGTGTTCGTTTTTTTGTTTTCATGTTTTTCGTATTTTCTTCCTTTGAAAAAGTTATTAATTATTCATAATCAACATTTTTACACATTTTAGAGATTATTTAATAAAGAATGTTATTCCAATGATTTTTTATAAAATTATTTTCTGTTTTTTTTTTTCTGGCATCCAAATTTTTCAATTAAAAATCATAAGATAAAGATAATATAGTTTTTTCAAAGATATTTTTTACCTCGTTCGTTTCCGTTAGGATCTGTTTTCTGCGATTTAGAAATAAATAAATTATTCTTTTTTTATGATTTTTTGAAATTTAATATGTTTGTTAATTGAAAATCGTAAGACCAGATATTTGTACATTAAATGATCCACATTTAATCATTTATTATTTTTACATTATATCTTAAAAGACTCAAAGCCCAAAATATATATTAATTTCTTTTAGTTCAGTATATTTTTGGCTTTTCTCTTGTGGATTTTCACTGATAAATAATCTCTGTTTGCCCAAACAAGAAGAAATCATTATTTCAACGCGAATCCACGATAATTGACATTTTTCAACCGCGAAACCACTTTTAGGATGTGTATTTTTTCTTCATGCATATTTCCCTCACTTTTCATTGTATAAGATACTACAGGATGAGTTTAAAGGTAATTTCGAAATTAAATTTTTTATATTAACACCGTTTTTTTTTTTTTTTGTTATTTTTATTTCACAACTTGATGTTGTTAGTTCCAACTAAGATATTTTCTCTACAAAATTCAATGTTTGTTCAAATATTTGAATGAAAATCTTTATTTTTTAATTTTTTTTTGTATTACTAAATTTTATTCTAACTTTAGTTTGCGTAACTTTAGTTATTACCCGCATTTCATTGAAAAATATTCTTAAGGAAACAGTATTTTATTTTATATTCTGTTGTAAAACTCAGTGGAAAACAATGTTTATTTACTTTTGTTTTTGATTATCACAGTTTCTAAAATAATGAAAAATAAAAATCTTATGCCAGGTATTATATTTCTGGATAAAATTACGAGAAAATTAAACCTTTTTGATATAATTCTGCTCATATTTGAGGGAAAATAACTTAATAGGAACAAAAATACACAAACGTATCCGTTGAATTACTTTCCCGGGAAGTTTCTTATTTTATCGGAAAACTTACATAAGATTTTAGAAGGTAACATAGTAGATAAAAATATTAATCATTTGTCTTGGATATTTAATGAAAACATAAAGCATGACGAAACTGTTTCTAATAATAATAATAATAATAATAATAATATTTCCCTCGTAAGATATTCAGGGCCATTCTGGAAGTGGCCCATTGAAGACTTGAGGAGACTTGCTGTTACTCGAACTCCTGTGAGAAACCATCGGTTAATGCTGGTGTGAAAAACTCTCAAAAGAGTAATAATAATTACTGGAATTAACAGTTGTAGGAAAAAATGAGCAAACCTTAAAATTCCCATTCCTCCTCATGCCTCTACTAATCAAAATAGCAATGATGTAAGTCATTTATACACTTAGGAATGCACTGGGGCTACAAATTTATGAAATTAAAAGAAAAAAATTAAAATCCTTTGGACAACGAAAAAATCAACCTAATTGTCAAAAAAAAAACAACAATAAAATAAATAGGATACCGAGACGCAAACGATAAGGATGTACATCAAAGATATAGGAATGGAATTTTGCATAGGAAAATGTACCATGCTTAAAATGAAAATGAGAAAAGAAAAGCAACCGAAGGAGTAGAACTACCAAAACCAGAAAAGAACCAAAAAGTTTGGAGAAAAGAAAAAGTATTCTGAAATATTAGAATCGGACACCATCAAAGAAGCAATGATGAAAGACAAAATAAGGAAATAGTAACGCAAAAAAATAGGTAAACTCCTCTAAACGAGGCTCAGCAGAAAAAAAAAATCTCTTCGATGAGATATACATCCAGGCAGGTCTCATGGAAAGTGACTCTGTACAATTCTTTAAATGGACATGTGAAGAACTCTGATGAATGGTCAAGGGAAAAAGGAAATCTATGGCTATGCACAAGTGTTTAGATCCGAGAGATGACATAAAAGGATTATACGTATCAATTAAAGAAGGCAGGTAATGAATCTCCGGCATAGAGGACTGCATTGACGCATCAATGAAAGAACTAAATGACAACATTAAAGAGATCAAAATTCGACTTATCACAGCAACCAGTACCAGCATTGGCAACATAAAACCAGACAGAAAAACAGCAAAATCTAGGAAAGAGAAATGAGAAGAAAACCAACTTGTGGGCAATTCTTGAGATGAAATTGCACACGAGAAAACCTGAATATGGCTATGAAAGAAAAAACTAAACAGGAAATTGCATCTCTTCTCATTGCGGCATAGAACAACTCCGTGAAGAACAATCATATTCAAGCGAACATTTATTACATGCAACAGAACAGCAAATGTGTATTATGAAGAGAAAGAGATCAAACGGTGAATCACATACTAAGCAGGTGCAGTAAACTAGCACAAAAGGTGTACCAGATCAAGTTGGACTGGGTGGGAACGGTTATTCACAGGGAGTTGTGAAAGTAATCAAAACTAGACCATCTTACCGAATATTATGTGCACAAACCACAATCAATCCAAGAGAATCAAAAACAGTTTTTCTGGGATTTTGACATTTACACTGATCGCCTAATCCAGGTCAGAAGACCAAACCTCGTATTAACCCCCCAACCCGCCAAAGAAAATCAAGGATTTGACATCTTGTGGATTTTGCTGCTTTGGCAGACCACAAATTGGGGAAAATAAATGATAAACAAATACTTGGACTTTGCCTGAGAACCGAAAAAGTTTGTAACACATGCATTAATGTATAGCCAAATGTATGTGCTCGGAACGGTGTACACAGGAGCCTCAAGCCGGGACTGGAGGAATTGAAAATCAATGTAAAAATGGTAGATCTCCAGACTATAGCGTTATTGGGATAGGCTAGAATACTAATAAGAGTCCAAGAGACCTAAGGAGACTTGCTGTTCCTCAGACTCTAGTGGAAGACCATCAGCTGATCCTGGCGTGAGAAACTCGCAATGACTACTACTACTAATACTACTACTATCATTGTTAATTATAGTCAATACCTTACTTTATAGAAGGTGCAGTTAAAGAAAATGATATAATTAGTAAATGAGATAGGGGAATGTTACTTAAATAAGGACTTATTTTTAATTTAGTTTCAAAATTCTTCATCAAATTACGTTTCTGTTCAGACTAATAGAAATTCATAAAATTTCAAAATATTTACCTTGTAAACATTTATATAAATCTCCATGAATTTCAATTTTAATATCTATCCAAACCATTTTTAAATTTCTACTTGAAATCTAATACTTTCTTCATAATATACTTTTTTTTTAAATGAATAAACTCTTCCTGTTGTCATTTATGAATAAATGAAACTGATTTGCTTTTGAAATTAGAAATTAATGAACCAAGAAATTCTAATTTGTAAAGCAAATTATTAAAAATTTAGGTCAGCATAACCGTGCTCACTTTCTTGAGTTTGTTTACGTTTTGTCACTGGGAAAGACTTTCAAACAAATCCAGTAAAGTTGATTATCTTATATTTATTTATTTTATGCATGAATTTATTGACCAATCTTCTATCAATTTGAAAGAAGCTTCAAAACAGTATATTGATATTTCTTAATTAACATTTGTACGATGTTTTTACAATCTTTTGTCCCGTTTGTTAATACACACACATACACACACACACACACACACACACACACACACACACACACACACACACACACACACACACACACATATATATATATATATATATATATCAGTTAGTTTAGACATGCCAATGTGGTAAAGGAATGAACTGGTTTCACTGCATTAAAACTTTAACTAATTTCTAAATTATGAAACAGATTTTCTGAGGTTTTCTTTTAGTTTAGTATTATCATAAGAATTTGCTTAGTTTTATTTCAAAATATAATTGGATAAAAGTTAATTCTGCCACCGATCTCAAAATATAGTTTCTCAGGAGTTCAAAAACACACGTGACCATAGAAAACGTTTATTATTACATAATTGCCACAATTTTGAACATATATATATATATATATATATATATATATATATATATATATATATATATATATATATATATATATATATATATAAGTAATATCGAGCGAAGCAAAAACTCGGTAATAAAAATATCTAAATTACAGAATTACTCGGTGAACAAAGTAAGCGAAGTAAGTGTAAATGGCGACCTGCCATTCAACTCTGTTGTTGAATGATATATTTATCATCGTGAAAGCAGGCTTTGCCAGAGATTATTATGAAGAAGCATTTAGTAAATCTCCTCCCTTTGAATGTGATCCTTTTTTAAACACTCGGAAAATAATCTCTCCCTAATTAGAATCAAATTTCGGACAAAATAACTTCTAACCTAAACCTGTGCCAATGACAAGGTAATGAGATTTTCTAATATATATATATATATATATATATATATAAGTGTGTGTGTGTGTGTGTGTGTGTGTGCATTTTATGTATGTATGTATGTATATGCATAACACAGAAATATACTCATACAAAAATGTATACGCATCTTCAGTATTAGTAAATATTACCTGGAAAGTTCAAATATACACCCCTACATGCAAATATACGTAGACGTACGTAGAAGACATTTTTAATTGACACCACAGCGTGATATGCCTTTTAAAAAATGCACACATTCATTTTAGATCACAATTGATTAATACTAAATTGTGAATTGGATCTATATCATTAATTGCTAAGAATTTATTTTTCTCTCATCAGTAAATTGTTAGACACTTTCATTTTGATTGGACTACTGAAAAGTTCTCAGACCAACCAATAAAATAAATGAATTGTTGTAAAAAGTTTCCTGAACTTATTTTCCAACCTTTAGAGAATCTTGTCCAACGTTGTGTGAAACGTGTACAACTTTGATATTCATTTGATAGTTCAGTGTAAGTGTTAATTCATCTCAGTTTTGTCAGGCCAAGGAATTTTCTGAAACCTCTCGCTGGTTTTTTATGGTTGCTTGTTCCTAATCTTGTCAATTTGAAATTTCTAACATTAAACTCTCATCGGTGAGAGACAAGATGCTTTTAGACCAATCTCAATTGTAAAGAATATCACCATCATCATCATTATGTCACGTTGCCAGCATGGATCTCCTTGGCCCTCTCTCGCCATCCCTCTTTATCATCCATAGTTCCCGGCAAGTCTTCAAGTCAACATCATGTATGGGTACCAAGTTGTGCATACGTTCTAGCTGGTCGTCCTGCCTTTGCTCGCCCATGTGAAGGGATCCACTGGAATACGTCTCGCATAGGAGTCCCTCTTTTCCAGCAGTGTCTCGCATTTGTGGTTCGTCTAACTTGCGTAGTTTTCATAATTGGTGGTAAATGGCCGTACAGCTGCTGCTTTGGGGTGCTGCCTCCAGGACCTATTCACTATTGCTCACAGCGTTCTTGTGTATTTGCTGTCAAGCTTTTTCTCCATACGTTTAGTTTGCGTCCATGTATTGCATCCATATCGCAGTATCGACACGACCGCTGCTTTAAAAAAACTGCGTTTTATTTTATCGGTCAGGTCTGACGTCCATATGACCGATAGTCTACAGATAGCTGTCCATGCCTTTGCTAGTTGCGTGTTGATGTCTGTATCGGTTGATGAAATGCTGTTTCCTTGGTAGGTGAATTTATCCACTAGTTACAGAGAACTAACATTTACTGTGGAGATGCCGCCTCTTTGATGATAGCACATGCATTTCGTCTTATCTGCGTTGACATGGAGGCCTATGCTATGAGTTGCTCGTTCCAAAACATGTATCAGGGATTCGGCTTGGGTGGGTGTATTTGTCAGAAGCCCTATGTATTCGGCATAGTCCGCGTCCGTAATTGTTTGTGCAGGGTATCTTCTGCTGCTTTCCTTTGCTACCTTGAAGCTGTAATCTTTCATGTTATCAATAGATGTTCTAGGCATGTAGTCTAGACAGATGATAAAGAGGCATTGGGCTAATGTGTCTCCTTACAGCACACCTGCTACAATGTCGAAGTAGTCTGAGTCTCCATCTGGGGAGCGGACTTTTACTTAATACGAAAGAGGGTAAAAAGAACAAGATACTTGTACTAAATTAATTATAGTATTTGTACCTGACTAATCAATGAAATCAGAAACTCTTTTGAAAATAGCAATCGTAATTAGACTGGGCAATAGTAAATGTTGATTCGGGAAAGCGTCCCGGTATGAAAACTAAAAACTGCCAGCCAAGAGGAAAGAACTGAAAAAGGGAAAGTACATTGAAAGAATCTTATCAAAAACTCTCCTTAAATCTAATATAAACCTACTAATTGAATTATCAATGGAAAACTAAACATCGAACGAGGACAATTTATAGATGGTGAAATTAAGGTTGTTCTACATCAATCATAAACCTGTAAGTGTCCACGAAATAACTCCTGAAGTTTGGAAGACCAGGACATTTGACGATATACTTTTTCGATTTTGCAACACCTTGTATAAATAAAACGCAATAGAAAAACGGACGTAAGGCTGTTTACTTCCCTAATAAAGGAGACCTGAGAAACACTAAGAACTACGAAGACATAACTTTAACTACTACATCTGCCTACCGTTTTAATGCTATGTTTCTAAATCATATCCAACCTTAAAGTCCGAAAATTCTTTGTAAAAGTAGAACAGTTTTCGGCGAAATCGATATGCAATTTCTCCGATTCTGACTAACTCTCTAATCATTGAAGGAGTACACGCAACAAACCTCGAGGCAACACTTTTATTAGTAAATTTCTCCGAGGCCATCGACTCCATATACAGAGAAAAATGAAGCAAATACTACGAAGATATTATCTCCCCAGAGAAATAATACCGATATTATAATGGTATATATATCTAGCAAAGCAATGGGTCACTCACCTGTCGGTGAAAATGGTATCTATGATTTTGTCTGTATAGTCTTGCAAGGAGATACATTAGCGCTATTTTTATAAACAATCTATTTAGAATACGTAGTAGGAAAAGCAACAACTCTAATAAAATAATTTTTCCCGTAAAAAAAAGGCAAGAAACGAACAATATCCCTAGAAACGACCATGGATGCCGGCAAAGTGGATGATCTAGCGTTTCTCGCAAATCCGCCTGACCAAGCAGAATCCCTGCTTTATTACCTGGTTGCCCAGTTGGGTGGGGGTATAGAATACACCGACTGCTTCTCTGCAAAGGGGTAAGACCCCCCCGTCAACGAGTGTCCTGATATGACACGAAGCATTCTGATGGTGAGGTTCCAGCAATGTTGGAGCTTTAGGGAATGCGGAGTTCCCCTTCATTGCCATCGCTCCCAGGTCCACTCTGACCCGGAGAGGTAGCACATGATAGGGCCCTATCAATGGGTTAAATAGAACTAACAGCATACTTATGCTAAACTGAATTGTTTGACTAAACTGAATAGCTTGAAATAGAAATGTTTTGACAATCAAACTGTACTTAGATTTAAACTGCGTGCTTATGCTTAACTGGATTATTTGAAATAGAACTGTTTTTCAACATTAAAACTGTATTTACACTTAACTGAATTGTTACATATAACTGTTTGAATAGTTTGAAATAGAAATGTTTTGGACAATTAAACTGTGTACTTATACTAAACTGAATTGTTTTGAATAGAACGTATTGACATAAAAAATGGATTTGGCGTTAATTAACCTACAAAGGTTGATATGCCATAAAACCCAACAAACCAAACCAAACCAAACCTTATTACTTGTAGCAAGCAGTCAGAGCCACTGAATACTATGTGAACTCAAATAAAACAAAATTAGTGTCGTTAACCAAATGTCAAGCAATTGAAATTAGTAGACAACGTTACATACCTCGGTAACATCATTGATGGAGAAGCAAGGACGAATCTATAACCACTGTTCTCTAATGAGCTCCTACATATAAAGACACCAGTGTTGGCAATTCATCGAAGGTTTATATATGTCAGCTCTGTAAGGACATTGGATGCCAGTGAAAGAGACCTGGCTTAGAAAAGACAATAAGTTTAGATAAGAATCGGGATATGTTTAGTTAGTATATTTAAATTCTAAATAATTATCTTTTCGTGCATATTGTATACTTTCTTAAGATCCAAGAACTAAAATTGCTCTAAATCAAATCCTCTTACACATTCTTCTAGGTGATTTTGTTTTTACTTAAAATTTTACGTGTTTTTTTTTTTTCATTTTCTTCCTTCTTTCTTTGGTATATTTATTTTTCTATGATACTTATGTTACGTATTTAAACTTTCACTCAGCTTCTCTTGCTCTGCTAATGTTTTTCAACATTTTCATTTATAGACATAACTATTTACAAACAGTCGATATTTATGTGAATTAACCCTGTTTATTCATTTATATATCGTATGTTTGTTTGTTTACTTCCTTTTCTTTTCTTTTCTTTTTCCATGCTTTTTCTTCTCTATCACCTTCTCCACTCTTATCATTTCTCTTCTCTCTCCTTTTGCCATTTTCTTTTTTCTTTAGATTTCATTTTCTTTTCTCTCACTTTGTTTCTTTCTTTCTTTTTGTCTTCTTGTTTTCTCTTGTTTTTTTGTTTTTTTTAATCCTTTGTATCTCATTTGTTTGACATAATTGTCAGTGACAATCACGTGATGTTTTTTGAAAAAGAACGATAATTAGATGATTGAACTATTATATGCTCTTTTCTCTTTCCTGTTTTTGCATTTTATGAAATACCCATTGTTGTTCAATAAAAACTTTTTTTTACCATTTTAAAGTCCTGATGAAGGTTCATTAAAACCGAAACGTTTTAACGTCAACACTCCACCTTTATCTCTCACATACTCACGCATACATTCATGGGCGTGTGTATAACTATAGATACATATGAATGTTATTTTTAAGAGGTGCTCGTGGTTCAACGGTTATCGTCTTAGGAAATTGACATAGCGGGCCGAATTCAAATTCTGGACAAAAATCTTTGCATTAACCTTTGCTCGAGTTACGGGTAGACTGGGCTCTATAACATTACTATGGCAACCGGTCTAGGAGAATGAAAACTCTGAATTAAAACCTGTTAAACTATGTTTAAAAGTTCGACATTGCATGGCATCTTGCTCGTGCGGAGGGGTTGAGTAAATGCATATATATGTTTGTGTGTGTTTGTAGGTGTGCATGTATGTATATGCGTGTACAAACGTGTGTGTAGATGATGCTTTATCTTTTATAACCAATAACGTTTCTTTGGTTTCCTTTCTATCATTCTCCGATCTCTTCTCTGCCTGTCTGTCTCTTTCAGTATATAAATATCTACTTGAGTAATTTACTGAAAAGAGCTTGATAATACCAAATAACTCTATAGCGAAACCTAAATCTTCTTTTTTTTCTATGCACCGTTTGTGCTTTAGCCATCGTCCGCTCGCACTAATCGTCTTGATCTAAGAAACAATACAACGAGAAGTTAGTTTCTTTTTACCGCTTTTCACTCCATTTGAGGCATCAGTATTCGATGATCTAAAAAAAATTCAGCTAAATCGAAACGCTCACTATGATTACACTTCATTACATTTTGTAGCTTTTGAAAAACGATGAGTGAATTTTCTGTACGTATTTTCAACGTCGCTCAATCCGAATACAATAATTTCTCTATCAATAGACAAAAAGACAAAAAGAAATCAGATTTTCTACATTCCACTTACATAAAACAGGTAAAAAGACAGTTTCGTTGTCTTCAACATTTTTGTTTCTAACTCCGGTAGATTAATATATTTTGGATAAATTTCGAAGTTATGATTAGTTTTATGTTGCTTTAAAAAGGTGTATATTTATTAGCCATATTATTAATTTCAACTCATCTATTCTCATATCCTAATGTAAATATAATAGATTTTCTTAGCTTACACATAATTCCAATTTTGAAAAAATTTTATCTCCATTTTATCTCGACTAATCTTGGTCATACAAAATCGTGAATTAATAGATAAAGTAGGAAAGATTTTGAAATGTCATTTAGGGATTGCCATACCGAACTATCTTAAGACCGGGGAACTTATTAAAAAACCCTATGGTTACTTAGGATGTTGTACAAAATAGTAGAATTTAGCAACTAATTCAAATACTATCCAAAACCGATTACATGTATAAGTTAAGCAATTAAGTGAGCTTATACTGTTCCGGACCAAAGCTACATTGAAATACGAGAGAAAGATTTTTAGCGCTGATTTTCCAGATAGATTAAGTTAGATTTTAGTTTGAATATGAAATACTTGTATCTTGAAACAACACACTAATTTTTCAACCGAAAGAGAGGAAAATTATGAAATTAAATCTAATTCGTAAACTTTGGCTAATTTTTGGTAAAAAGAAAGCATTCGTGGCGCCAATATTTCAATAAAAAAAGGCAATTATTTCTTGAAATCCAGCAATTGATATCCTACTACGCCCGATGCGTGTTGGAAATAGTAGCTTTCTTGTTTGTGTAAAACCCTCGATAATTGCTGTGATATTTTAAAACTTTTTCATAATTTATTTGCATGAAAAAGTAATTTTTTTTTTATTTTGCCGATGTATTTTTTGCGCTGCTTAAATGAATAAAATCTCACCGTGTTTTGATTGAATAACCCTGCCATGTTCTCTTTTTTTTTCTTTGCAGGTAAGTAAATGCAGCTAGATACTCTATTATTTTGGGCAGCATTCCCAACCACTTGATTCTGACATCTCGAAGAATATCGCCTGGACTTGGTTGGGTTTTTTTTTTAATGGTAAGTCTATTTCGGATATTAAAGGCTCTCTTTTTCAGAAACCTCGTTCGATTTAATAACCACAGCAGACACATCAATTTCCTGGCTCAGAATGACTGAGTCTACGCTTTATGTTAATTTATTTATTTTTTGTTTGTTTTGTTTTGAGGGAATGACTCCAAGAAAATTGCACTCATTCTGTTCTGTTGGAAAATATCCGGTCTATTAAAAGTCGCCCCTAGGAGCAGTTTTCGACACTTTGTAGACCTTTCTAAACGTTCTTCACTAGCTCTTACCAATTACTCTGCCAGGAGGAAAAGTAGCGTTAAATATTTATTTATTCATAGGGATAAGCTGAAAGGGTGCGTTGACTGTTCTAGCTGGTTATTCACATGTTTCCTAATTACATATTCTATATATGCTTATTATCACTCAGGATGATTATTGATAATATTAATTATGATAAAATTATTATCAGTAGTATCCCATCACGTCTGAGTGATGGGCGCAGATAGGAAAAATTATCTCCTGTTCATTTCTCTAATTTGAAAATATTTAAACAACCCACCCGGATAAATCTGTCATTAATTGTTAAGAGACTTTGATTTCTCTCTTGTAAAAAGATAATTTTTATCAAAAAATTAAGTATATTCAGAACCCCCAAAACATTTGAACCGTTAATTTCGTGTTTATTTTTTTCTTCACATTGCCATATTTCACGGTTATAAAAACATTTCAAATGAAAACATTTCAGTTTACCAATTTTAAACATTCAATTTAAGGAAATCGGATCATTAAAAGATATTTAATTTATTTCTAATTTTTAACTAATTTATATAGCATTGCTTTTAAGATCAGTGATTAAGGTTTTTTTTCTCTCATGTCTGGGGAAAATATAAATTCCAGGCAATTTTCCGAATTTTCGATTGGTGTAGTATCCTATATAGATTAAGTACATGTATAAATGCAGTATCCCTAATGCAATTAGCCAGTCAGCATTTACTCTGCAAGATATACATATCATAGTAATAGCATGCCCGATAGATGACTGAACCTGGGAGCTTATAGAAACAGGGCTCAGATGTTTCGTAGCTTTGGCAAGGGTTTAGAAATTAAAAGAAGAAAGAACTGACGGAAGAGCGAATGAAATCAGAGACGTATTTCTGGTTGTGACAGGCTATGACGCTGTGAAGAAAATATCGACATGGCTTAGCAAAGAGAATCAGAAGAATTAACTTATGAAAAAATTCTTGGAATAATTAAGAAAAATAAAACGAAAATAAAGATCACTCATAACTTGAAGAAAAAGAAACATAAATCAGGATCTACATGGATCATGCACGCGTAAAAGGTTAAGACTTATTTTTAATACTAGTGGAATCATTTCCGGGTGGCCGGAAAGAAAAACCACAATTATAAAGCAAATACAGAGAAGAGTATTCTCGAGAAACGGGATACCTCAAAACGATAGTCAGCGACAATGCAGCAGAATTATGCAAAGAGAATCTATGTTCATAGCTGAAACGAATTGGATGCATCGCATACACCATCGTACAATTTGCAGTCTAATGGGATTGCAGAAAGAATGGTGTAAACGATGAAAATGAGGTTAAATGCATTCTTCCCATTTAATGAAAGTATTGAAAGCTACCTACTCAAATTGCCACAAAATTACCGAACAATTTCACATGTAGGAAGAAAACAAAATCCTTCTGCATTAATGGAGAGACAAATCAGAGCCCCCATATCCGTGTCATTTTCAACAAATAAAATGTTTGGTATAAAAAGGATAACGAATCAAATCCAGGAGAAGCAAAATTCCTTTTGCAAAAAAGGCATAACATAGCGATGTTAGAAAAAAAATAGGTAGCATATAAAGGCCCAGGCAGTTTTGATACAGAATCGAACCTAAAAATGTGGAAATAGAGCAAGAATTGGGGAATACAGAGCAGGAAGATGATTTTGATAGAACTGCGTAAGTGTTTAATAGCTGTGATAAATGAATGAATGAAGAATCATAACACTTGGTTATAAAAATATAATTCTCACTTTATTTCTCTCGTAACGGTCGAGACTGTCGTAAGTCTGAGAGAGACGGACACAAACTGGTGGACGACTGCTATATTGACCCATTCTTCTAAGCCACGTTGTGTCATATTCATGTCTCCACTTAGCACTTCTGCTTCTGGACCAGTGTGCTATATTGACCCATTCTTCTAAGCCACGTTGTGTCATATTCATGTCTCCACTTAGCACTTCTGCTTCTGGACCAGTGTGCGCTGCAGCCGCTGTCTATCAATCACGGGTGGCGCACACCGTGGCTGACCGTTGATTCTGTGACTATGTGTCTGGCGTGACTTAGCGACGAATGTGGGTGCCCGTGTATAAGTAATTTCCTAACTCATATGTATTCCGGTTGCCAACCCACGTAACCTGCGTCCGGCTGTCAACTCACATAGGCTGCTTTCACCCATGCATCGCTGTCTTCCTTTTTACACTGCTGGAACATGATGCCTCGGTCAATGGTCAATATGCAACGCAATGAAGAATGTGATAATGAATCGCTAGAAAAGACTGACGAAGAAAATGAACTAAGATCATCCATTAAAAGAAACCAAGGAAGACCCAAAAAGAAACAACACAGATCTCCGAAAATAATCAGAAGAAGCACAAGAGTAACCTAGAGCAAGTGACCTCACAGTTTCATGGAGATTTAGGATCTTATGTAAATTAAATGTGCCAATAAAAGCAATAATCCATTATCAACTTGGGTCAGCAAAATGCTTTTTGCAAGTCAACATCTTCTTGGCTAGATATACACATCATAATAATCTGATTTCATTCCTATTGAACGTAACTCTTCCTTTATTTCTCTGTAGATATGAACCAACAATTTTAACGATGATGCGTCCAAAGGCAAAATACATACAAATAATTAGACCTCCGTTAATCGAGGAAAAATCTCTTTGGAAAAATATATATGTATATTTTAACGACGTTTCTTGAATTGTTTTAATTCTTACAAAAAGTTTACATTCACAAAATATTAATTTCCGTATGATATTTTAAATTCTATAAGTTAGACTTTTAAAACCTCTCAAGCCCGTAAAAATAGATAGCGGCCAGTGACTGTTATACTAAATACTACTGTGATGTCACCTTCTAGCATTTTTTGGTTTGGGGATATACTCATTTTGGATAGAGACAGAAGCCAATAAGGTCCAAAAGAGATATACTGACTGACTATCCATAATGACTTGAACTGATGGTTCAAGAATGCAGTTTCTGAAAATAATTTTGATGGCTGGTGCGACTAGAAAACGTGAACGTAAGACTTCGGAAGGATCAGCCAGGATAACACCGATATAGATAAATGATTAAGAAATTAACGGAGGTTATGGACATAGATATTGTTTTGAACATCTCAACCAAAGGTACTTTTTTTATTGTTGTGACAAATATTATTAAAAATAAAAGCAAAAAAAAAACAGACATTGAGTTGGTTGGACTAAATGAGTAATTATAAACACAATAAAAATGAATTGATCCTATATTATAATGGGCGGGTGGGATAAAATAAATAAAATAAATGCCGACAAATATTATGAAATTATACAAGCTTTTAATTCAATTGTTTCCATTAATATTTATTATTTTGAATCATATTATTATCTTTGAAAACTAATCATGGGTTTTGTCGTAATAAAATGAATACTCATCATATAATCTCAACCCAAAATAAATGAATAAAAGAAATATTGATCAGATAATATATGAAACAATTCAAAAGCATTGCTTACCAGGAAAAATATGGAATCAGCACACTTAGATGCTCGCTTATGTGTTGTATTTAACAGCAAATTATCTAATAACAAAAAAGACGAAAAATATTTTTCCTTCATTTTTGGTAATTTTATCTTCATTTTTGTCAATGAATTCCATTTTTTTCTTATTATTGAGTTATTCCACCCTTTTTTTCTCTGTTTGGCTTAGAAAAATACCATTAATTCAAATCTTTTATTTCGCCTAAGGAATATTTTATGAATCCCAAATTTTCAGCTATTTAGAAAAAAATGATTTGCGTCTTAACTGTTTTAAGTCTTTTTTATTGCTGAATAAAAAAATCGAGTTGAATATTGTCTAAGTGTGTTAATTTCATATTTTTGAAATTTTTTTTTTTTTAAATCCAAGCCCTCTTAGGATTAAGAAGGTATGATGTGTCGAATAGCTTTCTGGATTTAAAACAAGTATTAAAATATTCATTATATTCTCTGAATTTTTATAAATCAACGTGAAGACCATTCTGGTTAAAATAGCAACGAAAAATATGTTATCGAAATTACGTTGGAAAGCACGATTATATCAGACTGTTTTGCTCATTCAAGTTTTATCTATTTAGACTTAAGAAGAAAATTTGGAAGAAGGAAAGAATGTGCTGTTATCATTTTAGTGAATCTTATTTGTTTACTTAAAGGAGAATATTTAGAAACTTTGCCTTTCATCACTTTTCAAATCATAACTGTTTGTATTTATTAGAAATGCGTAACCTATTGTCATCAAATAACAAAGTACACAGTGATATGTACATATATATATATATATATATATATATATATATATATATATATATATATGGCAACTGCATTATCTTCACCGATCGCTTCTGTTTCTCACCCCCGTACACTATATCATCAACCCGCCTCCTCTAGGGTGAGCAGTGCGCTCCCAAATAGTGCTATTCACATACGCGAGTCTCTATCGGGGTCATCCCCTTTCATGGAAAGACAGAACAATAATGAGAGGTTAAGATTCAGGAAGGATGTGTGAAGAGATATAACTGCGTGCTTCTGACAGGTAAAGTCTGCATAAATTATCAAACGGCCATCGCCACGGGACTTTTTCGAGAGAAATGTTCGTAGATAAAATTATCTTAAAAGGACATTTGTACATCATAATATTAAGTGGCCGACGCTTGTAGAACACGAATACGACTCTTGACGATAATTATCTCGTGACAAGTCGAAGCAAGTTAACAAGTTAACCAGTAACCACGTCAACTTCTGAGGTTAGCAGACATTTTTTACTTGTACACATGGACACCGGCATAGACACAAATGCACAGATTCACACACACACAGATACGCACATCTCGCTCTCTCTCTCTCTCTCTCTCTCTCTCTCTCTCTCTCTCTCTCTAGATATATATATATATATATATACTGTGATATTACTAATCCAGTCTTCTATACTCATAAATAAATATTGCTCAATATCAATTATAATGCATATGTAGATCTAAGTTACAATAGCTTAAACACCGAGTGAAATGTGCACCGTGACTGTTGGTTTCTCGCTAATACGATCATTAGACGCACTCACATACACATACACACACATGGACACACACACACACACACACACACACACACACACACACACACACACACACACACACACATATACATAATAGCTCGTAACAAAGTAAGTACATTTTTAAACCCGAATTCCATTTTCGAGAGATGATATTTATGATGGAATATTATACAGTTTAAACTGTAGAATTAAGTGTCATTTATTACTAAACTCGACTGCATAAAAAATATCTCACCAAAAATATGAATATATCATAATCTACTTATATACAAACCCGTATACATTTAATGAACTGTTTCATATTTTTTAGTTGCGCATGTGGTATAATGGTTATAACCAAAGGATATAGTCAGGACAATCCGAGGTCAAATCCAGTAAGAGCTTGTTTGAATTTTATTTTGTTCTAATACCCTTGGAGAGGCAATATATCCAATGATCCTCTTTCGAGATATGCGTAAATAGTAGGGTGTACTGAACTCTTTAACCTTGCTATGACCAACAGTCTAGGAGAAGGAAAACTCTAAATGAAAAACCTGTAAAACTCCGCTTAAAATATTGAGTTTCTGCCACATCCAACTCATGTGGAGAAGTTAGTAAACGAACGCTCTCACACACACACACACATTCATTTTTACTTTTGATTACAGATGTATCAAAAATTGATTTTGAATAAAAATATATGTTTTGGCACAAATTTACAGCCGGTATAATTTTTGATCTTCGTAGATTGTATGAATTTTACCAATTAAATATTTTCTGTCTTCAATAAATGTCAGAAAGTGTGCTTAGCCAGAGGGCATAATGAGTTAAATCCTTTGGGGAAATTCCAAAATTGGTCTCTTGCAGCAGACTAAATAATCAACACAGACGTCTTCTCTCGAGTGATGCAATTAAGGCTGACAGGTGTTTATTTGTGAATGTCATTCTTACTAAGTGCTATTCTAACGCCGATTTATATAATGAGAAGATGAAGTTAAAGAAATATTACCGAATAATGTTTTCTGTCTGCATGAATAGAGACTAGTTACATATTAGGCATAACTTAGTGAAAGACAACATGAAAATAGAAATTTTTTTAATAAATTGGGAGGCCTATTTTGAAAGCCATATTTCAAAATCCTGGTATTTACTAGACAGGAAAAACAACGTCTTATGAGAAATACACTGACACATAAGTCATCGAAAAGACGCTCCTTCACCTTTTGAGAGTGAACAAATATGTTTTTGTATTTTCTTTTCATGAAGATTCGTATGCAGAGAGAGAGAGAGAGAGAGAGAGAGAGAGAGAGAGAGAGAGAGAGAGAGAGAGAGAGAGGATCAATACAATGACTTATTTTGAAGGAAACATTACTGTTTTTGATACAAACAAAGACAGATTGGCTAACCTTGTTAGCTAAACAATTTTTATTCAATTAATGTCCTTGATAGTAAAGAAAAAAAAGAAAAGAAAAGAAAAAAAAGAAAGCGCCTTGATGTACTTGTTGATTAGCGTCAGTTGTGCAATGTGATGCAATTAAATTATGGAGATTAGTGTTAAAAATTGATTTCTACATCTCCGGCCTCTTTGTCTCTCTCACCATCTCAATCAGAATCATTTCAACAACAACAACAACAACGAAAAAGTAGGCATGCGTCTATTATTATCATCCGATCAAATGTGCAGAATAATTTCATTAAATAAAATGATGTCTGGTGCGAAACAGAATGTTGATTATATATATATATATATATATATATATATATATATATATATATATATATATATATATAAGAAAAATAGAAATAAGGATTAGATCTGAGAGCATGTTTAAACCAGGCCACGTATATAATTTTAAACGCATAACAAAAAAAAAATATCTTTTCCAAAGAATACAAAGGCACATCAAATAGGCTCATAATTAACCAGTTTCCTGTTTTAAGCTATATTTTCTAATATAAGCAAGGCCATAAAACGTAAAAAATAAACAGTAATTCACGAATTCTTTGAATGAAGAAAGCTTGCTTTTTCTCAAAATCAGCAATTGAAATTTTGTCTTTTTTTTATTGTAATAATGAAAATATTCTACCAGGTATTTTAGCCTCTAATTTCTAAATTTATTTTGAATTCAAGTGAGAATATTGGGTTGCCCAATACTGATCGCACAAGTTGAATTATAACATACGGTTGCCGGTCTCGCTGGCTACACATTGTGTAATGGGGAGCACCGAACTAGGTCAGGAAAATATGGCACAAGACCATAAATATGAATGACCAATGATGATTGAATTAACTAACATAGTTATGGTTGTATTGATTCCTGCTAAACACCAGGGGGGCCTTTAGTAAATATTACCATATTTTTATGGTTTTTGATATAATTTGCTATGAAATAGTTAATTTATTTTGAATCTTTTAAAAGGCTGAAAGACATAATAAAGAACAGTCAAATTATATCAGATATATTGTACTAAGACGGCGAGCTGAAATTGGTGTTTCACAAGAGCGTATTGGGATGTAATTACCCGTACTTGCTACATGAATGATAGAAAATAGGTCATTCTTTAGGGATTTAAAACGGGTTTGAATTTAGAGTTTTCTTTCTCCTACACTGGTAGTCTTACTAAGACTTATTGACCTCCGGTTGATTGGATAAGAGAAGAAATTTTATGCTTTTTACTAAAGGTGTATGCACGCAAAGAGCCTCGTTCTAGATTTGAACTCTGTGTGCCGAAACAATTCCACGATGATGATAACAGTTAGGCTAAGTGCATGTCCGTATAAGAGAATATAGATAACTCAATAAGTGAAGGTTCATTTTACTTCAAATTGAATGGTTTGCAAGAAAAATTGTTAATATCTGTATGAGGTCTGACGCTACTGAACCTTAATTAGTCTTACAGAATCATATAATTGTTAATCGAACATCAAGAGAAGGGTGAGAAGTTAACTTTTAAATCATCATTTAGAAATAAATAATCAAGTATATTCAACTTATTTGTGGTATAAGGTCAAAATATAGGTTCACTTTTGTGGGAGAAAGTAGTGAAAATATGGGAGGTAAGTTTTTTGTTGGCTTTACTATCTACAAGTGATTGGCTTCCTTTTTTTTCACTGTTTGAATCTTCCATTCAGGGCTTGATTCGCCCTTATCTATTGAAATTCGTTGTTCAGTTTTAAATGCGTCTGAACGTTGTTTCATCAAATCTTTGTGTTTAAAATGATTTTGAAGCTTCAAATTATTTTCTTCGATAAGTCTTTAAATTGTTTGATCTCCTTCGATATCTTCAAAGTTATCTTCTATCTCTCTCTCACTCTCTCTCTATATATATATATATATATATATATATATATATACATTTGTGTGCGTGTATGTATGTATGCGTGAATGTATGTGTGTTCCTGAGTATGTGTATGCTTTTTATAGCTTTTCATTTGTATCAGTATTTTTGCTTTCTTTTAGACGTTTTGCTCCTCCTCTCTCCCCAGTCTCTGTCTAGCAATCTATCTCAATCAATCTATATTTCTTGAATCTCTAAACCTTTATTTTTTTACCAAATAATGCATATTTACTTATTAGAACTTATTTTGGACACGGTTAAAAATTGCCGACTTCACTGCTGATGTGTTTTAATATTTCCAGCCAGGACCTTTGGAGACTACTTTGGTTAATTCCTTTATTTTGTGCGAAAAGAGTCTTTCTAATATAATTCTCACAACTGTAATATAAAAGTATAGAAATATATGGAAAAAGAAGCAAAAGGGTCAATACTCATCTCATACCCACTAGGATCATGCTAGAAATTTTGAAGGTGAAAAATGAAAAGATAATGGAGAAAGATGAGAATTTAACGCGGTAACCACAAAGAGTTTCTGGTATAAGTTTTGTTGTTTAATGGTATATAAACCTTCGTAAATTCTTAAATACCAAAAACCATCCTTGTAGAAGAACAGCAGTGATATTATGCAACCCTTAGCTGGGACAAAGCGTTTTCGCAAAGGCAATATATACCCCTCTTAAAATATGAGGTTGGTGAATAAATCAAATTTTCTAAAAAGTATTTAGTTAAACAATGTCAATAATTTTTATGAAACTAAGTTTATCATTACATACATTGATTCTTTATACACGATGAATCTTTTATTGATTATCCAAAAGAAATTTAATGATCAAAACGCTTTAGTATTTGCAAAAATATTTAATTATTTAATTGATGCATTAAGTTGATTAGTCATCCGGTAAATTAAAAAAAATGATCACAATTTCTGCTAATGTGTTTGTATTGATCAGGTGAAAAATATTTACTGAATAATTTAGTTACGTGCTGTTACTTTTGTATAAGTGTGTATTAAGAACCTGATGAATTAGGAGTAGATTATTCAGACAGTCACATGATTACATCGGCGAAAAACTAAGAACGGAATTTTCGACTGAGTTGGCTAAATAAAATCCGGTTTCTTTATCGGAAATCATATATTAAAACAATAAATGAAATGAAAATAAAAGATAAAATTAAATTAGAAAAATACGTCCCAGCTCATTTCACTGATATCATGAAACCTTAAAAACAAGATATCTGAATTGAAATGTCTTTAATAAAGACATTCAACATAAGAATTCCTATTAAATGCAAATAATTTGCTCACAGTTGCATTATTTTCATAATTCTCTAGTTTCAAGTAATTAATTTATTTAGTTATGGTCAATTTTTGCATACATTGATATTGTTTCAAGTAAACTATAATGAAAAAAAGAATTAGTGACCATAGTCTAGGATGAACCGAAGGATCGCTTTTCAATAACAACTACACGTAGGTATATAGAAGGGTGCTATTCCTTTCACTGGATTGTGCCTCTTTACCCTTGATATACACATTAGAATGCTAAGTGGTCCTTAAGAAGGTATTTTTTCAGTCTTTAGTATGACTCGACCTGGAATTGAACTCCGGTGTCCAGGGCTAATGACAAACTATCAACACAGTAAGCCAATAGGCCGGTTACAATAATCCTTCGTAAACAATTATATCTGACAGTATCAATTCTTAATACAAATAAATTATATTCATAGAGAATCAAATATTCCTATTGAATATAAATAGTTATGAAAATGATGTAATTTACCCGAAAATGAGACCGTCAAAATTCCAATCTCTACGGGTTAAAGTGGACCAACGTGTCATGCCGATGAAAGGACATACTGCACTCTAAATATATCAGGAACTGGAGCCTTTCTACCGGATGTCGTTTTGTGCCATTTCCTGTACACTCTTTGTTTAAGATATTTATCTTTCTGCTGGAGATACTGTCAGTGTATTCCAAACCATACATGTAGAACCAACTATTTTTAGAATACCTATCCATGTATTGTACGTTAAACTAGTCTAGTTCAATTCTGTTATCCATATTTCATCTAAAAATATTTAATTATTGATAACTGAATTCTCAAAAAATTAGCACAAATATTTAAAGAACACTTGAATTTAAAAAAAAATATTGTGATAGAAAATGAAATTCAACGGTTGGTACAAAAAGTCACATCAATAATATTAAGGGTGCTGTGCTTATTTGCAGACCCTATTGTCCTATTTAACATATGGCACATCTTTAAAGAGCTGCAACCTGTTGGGGGGGGCCGAGATTGATAAGCCAAGTAAATGTAGCCATTGTCTAGAAAAGCTAGTTGACTTGGAAGCTGCATATCAGCACACTATATCTATTGTTTGATAAATTTAACTTGCTCCTCATAGCTCACCTGTCCGAAAAGTAATATTACAGATTAGTTAAAAGATTTCTAACCTCAAAATTCCTAAACGTGAAAGTAAATAAAAATATTCGTAATCTCTAACTAAAATATAATCAATAACTTCATAAATTGAAAACCGTCTTTTTAAAGATGTTGGATGGCCCCCAATTTTTTTTTTAATTAAATGGACATTGTATTAGTTAAAATATCTCCCAGGTGGATTTTATAAGTTTAATACGAAAATACCAAATTCAGATATTTTCAAGCTAGTATTCTCTTTTTGCATAGAATTTAAACAAAGGCCAATATAATAGTAGAGTGACCCTTAGATATTCAAAATCCTTACGCAATGGTTGAAATGTGCACATTATATTTTAGATTATCTGACTTTATAGAAGTGCTTGATAATCATTACTCGCTGTTATACGCAAAATTAGTAAATGATTATTGCTTATGCGTTCGGAGCCTGACAGTAGTTAAGAATATTTTGAAAATTAATATCACTATGAAAAGAAGACAAGACTATTTTACTGGCCATAACTCAACGAAAGATAATTCAAATTAGGTTTTTTGGCCCCTGTAAAATGTAAGTACCTTATGTAGTTCAACTATTAATAAAATGGATTAACTGAAACATCTCTGATCAATAAGCATTCAGGTTTTATTTAGAAAAGCAAATCATGGAACGATAAATGTATTAAATGATAATAAACGGATGACATTCTATGAAAACTTAGAAAGTGACAAAGCATTAATATTGAAAACAGAAAAATTGTTGTATTTGATTAATTTGTAATAAAACAGAAATTAACACTTTTTATTTTTAAAACAGGAGAAGAAAAATGAGTGACCTGAAATAATAAGAAATACAATTATCACCAAACAGAATAAGTGTAAATGGTATAGGACCATCTTTATATACAATCATTTTAAAATATCACTTATTATAGTTGAACTATTTATAAAGCAATACACTAGAGTGACAACATGTAAGGTGAAATATTGTACACGATAGTAACCTGGGAATCGTTACCAAAGACGATGGACTAAAATATCTGAAGAAACAGAAGAAAAAAAAAAAACAATGCATGTAAAAATAATCTTAGTATAAAGCAAAAAAATGTGTTTTGTCGGGTTTGGTTCTATAGAATATCAATCATTGTATTTAATGCCAAATTCATGTTTATACATATAAGTAAGTAAAGTTGTCTCCCTTTAGTCGAGGGTGACCAGAAGACGCCCTTTTCTATAGCTGATACACTGAGGTGTAGGGGAGGGCACTACTCCGTTCACTGGATTGCTCCACTTTACCCTTGATATGTACCTTATATTGCTGAGTGTTAAGCAAGGAGGTATCAAGTACCATTTTTAAATTCTTTTGTATGACGCGACCAGGGATTGAACCCAGGTCTCCCGGACCATTGGTGAATACTCTACCAACAAGGCCAATGATTTCAAACAATCCATTTTAGTATAAGTAGGCAGTTTAGTTCTATTTGACCCAACGATAGGACCGCTTCGGGTCAGAATGAACCTGGGACCGAAGGCAATAAAGGGGTACTCCGCATTCCCCAAAGCTCGATCATTACTGGTGCCTCACCGTTAGATAGTTAAGTGTCATATCAGGACACTCGTTGGTGGAGTCATACCACTTATACACAGATGCAGTCGATGTAATCAGCAGCTGCAGCTGATTGATCCAGCTGAATAAAATGAAAATATTACTTTTAAATGTGCATTTAGTAAGCGTTTATAAGTTTGGAAGAATGTCTGACTGGACAAAATGGAATGGAAAGACTGTCACACAAATCTTTCACTTTTGAAAATGGAACGGCTTGCCTGTTCAAAGAATAGTATTCAAACTATTATATTTGAATTTAGATTCAACAATGACCACTGTCAGTCGTGATAAATATAGCTGTCTATTTCCCCTAAATTTAGCACACACACACACACACACACACGCACACACACACACACACACACACACACACACATATATATATATATATATATATATATATATATATATATATATATATATATATATATATATATTCAAAGTTGATTGAAGAGAAAAAAAAAAAAGAAATCTTCAATACCTTCAGGTTGTCAATTTCCTTTACAGTTGATTGATTTTGTTCTTTTTATTTTGTTTCCTTGTTCTTTGGTAGCCTATCCCTCAATCCATGAAGATTTTACATTAACCGATATTTTCGGCTTGACGTCTAAGTACGACTTGTTTTTCCAACAGCTGTTGATTTAAAGACATCATCATTGCTTGTTTCTCAATCAACGAGTTTGAAACTCTTGATGATGCCTGCCAGATCACGTGAATTATACTAGTAACTGTTCATAGAGATTATGATGATCGAGAAGACGACTAGGAAACTGTACTGGAACATGACTCGATGTTTTATTAATTTTTTTCTTTTTCGCTCTTCCAGTGGTTGTCTAATTTGTCTTCATCAATTCGATATATATCGACTTTTTAAAATGGTTTTCTTGTCTCACTGGTCTTTTTGCCTCGTGCACACATTATAACACTGTTATTCGTCAATTTCTTTTTTTTGGGGGGGGTGCCATCGATTTCAATCAGTTTTTTTTTGTCTCTTTGTCTTTTCATGTTTCGTTTTTCTTCTCCAGAAAATCTTTGCGATTTTATCTTTTCAGGATTTTTTTATTCGCCGAATATTTTCTGTATTTAAATCTGTTTTTTCCCTCTCTGCAAATATCTATCTATCTATCTATCTATCTATCTATCTATCTATCTAAGGTTTTAATATCTATCTATCAATCTATCTATCTATCTTTTATTTTCATTTTTAATTGCTTTCAAATGGTCAAAACAAAATTGCATATTTTTCTTTTCTATGCTTGCCGACCAAATTGAAAGAAAACCCATTATTCTCAGCATGTTGTGGTAGCTGATTTGATAGCACAAAAGTAATTTAGCTTTTATACGCTCTTCTTCTGCCCATGCACTTAATCGTTCTCTCTGCGGTGCTGAAGCAGAAGATAACCAACAAACAGAGACAGAGACAGACAGACAGACGGAGAGACTTTCATTCGAAATTTGAACATGAAGAAGTTGAATAAACCAAACTGTATTTGAAGTGGTTGTTTATGGTCGAGAAATACTGGCAAAATCTCCTTCGACAAACAACAAAAACCATAAAATGAGATTTTCATAGATTGTTCGCCATTGCGTGTGCTTAAGCTGAGGATATTTGTTTATGTCTGATGTGTGTTTTGTCAGAGAGAAAATATCTGGATTGCTGAAGTAAACTCTGTTCTTAGTATTCGATGTATTATTCAAAAGGTTTCTACTCTTTGTTTTCCATTTACTTCCATTTTCGCTGTTTGAGGTCTCAAACATTTCAACTATCATTTGTATTCTAAGCATTATGCATAAAATGTGTTATATAATGGACATACATACATACTCACGTGCCTGAGATACAAAAGAAAATTAGGGAGGTTTTATTAGATGTGTCCTCATAAAAATTACATTTCCAACTCTTTTCAAGAAAAAAAAAAGAAAAAAAGAAAAAAATGCACAATTCTATTTTTTCTTTCCTCGTTGCCTCCCCAAATTTCCTTTAATCTGACTTTGCACTACAATCTAGGCATATGAACTCCCTCCTTTAAAGCTGAACACACCCACTATCACCGTTTTATTTTTTCCAAACCAATATATTCCTTCTTTTATTTCTGTCTATCAACTTTCTCTCAACTGAAGCTGATTGTTTTCTATGTGCTTGCTAGTAGACCTCTTTCTATTTAATTCACATTTTAAGGAATTGCATATTTCGTTGAACTGCAGACTTTTTCTGATGGCTTATTAATATTCAACACCTTTTACTGAATAAAAAAATCATGAAAATTTTTATTCAGTTTTTTTTATAGATTTGCCAATGACTCTTTATTCCTCCTTGTAAATGTATTTTTCTTACTCAGTCCCCCTCACACTCACTCACTATTCCTCTGACTATTTTCTTTTTCGTCTATTATTCATAAAAGAAAACGATTATACAATCCATGACTTGTACATTCTAATGGATCACCTTAATAAACAACATAATTCATAAAGTGGATTTCGCTGTTCTGTCATGGCACAGATTAAAACTGAAAAAAAGTGAAAAGTTAAAAATGCTTGTAGTCTTTTGCGTGAGCTTGAAATAATTACGAGGAGTTTGGAAGGATTATTGAATGGAAAATGTACAAAAAATCATACGCAAGCAAACTTTGCACTAAGAATATTGAGGATAATCACAAATTAACCGTCAAATTGATGTCACTACCTCCCCATACGAAATCACCTGGTCATCATCATCATCATCATCATCATCGTTGTTGTGAGTTAATCACAACATTTCTAATTGACAGAAAGTGTCTTCAGGTCTCCAGGAATCTTTTCAGATTTCTAGTCGATTTTAGTAGTGCTATTGTTTGGATGATTTCAATTCTTCCTCTTGTCTCTTGTTCCCGCAATCCCTTTTCCGAGTTATTGGAGACAATTTACAGGGCCATATCTATATCATTATCCCTATACCTCAATGTAACACATTGTTTTCAGGTCTATGGCAAGGTCCAGATATTTTTCCAGTTTTTCAATTTCCTTCAATCTCATACTATGTTCTTCTGACACATCAACATCCAATAGATAAAAATTCTATTCTCTTCTTGTTTATCAAAACTTGGTCTGGCTTAGGTGATTCACTCGTATGTCAAAGTCCCAAAGGATATTAAGCGTTTCATTTTTAAGGACATCATTTAATGTATGCATAAACCCTTTGTAAATATAGGCAAATTTCAGTTTCTTGTACATTTTTACAGGTTCTTCGCGATTATTTCCTTGGTTACAACTACAATTATAGCTGCCTGGAATGTCTCATTTCCTCCTCTGATCAACAGTTCCTACTTTGCCCTTTTCCAGGTTCTTGTGGATTATTTTTGTAGGTTCCAACTACAATTGCTGTCCTCTAGATATTCTCAATTTTTCCTGTAATCTATACTTCCTCCGGTGCGCTTTTCCATGGTTTGGGGGATTGTTTCTTAGGTTCCAACCGCAATTTCTGTCCTGTCGATATTCTCAATTCTTTCTCTGATCTACAGTTCACACATTCCCCATTACTGTGTTTTTGGGGATAGTTTCATAGTTTGCAGCTATAATTGCTGACGTCTACATAGTCCCAATTCTGTCTCTGATCTACCGTTCCAACGGTCCGTTTTTCCGAGTTTTTGGTTATTGTTTTTATGGTTCCAGCTAAAATTGTTGTCCACTTGATAGAGTCAATTCTTCCTCAGATCTACAGTTCACGCAATCTTTATTTCCTGGTTCTTAGGGGTTGTTTCGTAGGTTTCAACTATAATCGCTTTCGTCTGGATAGTGTCAATTCTTCTTCTGGTCTACAGTTGCCACGTTCTCCTTTTCCCTGTTCTTGGGGTGGTTTCATAGATCCCAACTACAATTGCCTTCGTTTTGATAGTTTCAATTCTTCTTCCGGTCTACAGTTGCCACGTTTCCCTTTTCCCTGTTTTTGGGGTGGTTTCATAGATTCCAACTACAATTGCCTTCGTTTTGATAGTGTCAATTCTTCTTCTGGTCTACATTCCTACGTTTCCCTTTTCCCGTTTCTTTGGGGTGGTTTCATAGGTTACAACCACAATTGCTTTCGTCTTGATAGTCTCACTTCTTCCTCTTGTCTACAGTTCCCACGTTCCCTTTTCCCGTTTCTTTGGGGTGGTTTCATAGGTTCCAACTACAAGTGCTTTTGTCTGGATAGTCCCACTTCTTCTTCCGGTCTACAGTTCCCATTTTCCCGTTTCTTTGGGGTGGTTTCATAGGTTCGAACTACAATTTGTTTTATCATCGCAGCCATTTTATACATTTTTATCTCTGTGGCAAGATTAATGCATTTGTTCAGTTTATCACTTTCTTTTATTTCTATTTTGTGTGGCGGACAAGTTCTTTTATTATCACGCCCTATCAAGCCTAGCATTTTACTCCTTTTGTAGTAGTTTTAATCATTCGCTTAATATGTGATTAAAGGTTATATATCTTTCTTCACTTTTTTGTGTGATTTCCAGATGATATAATAAGTCCCAATGGCATCAATTTGGGATGATATTATAAGGGATTCAGTTTCTCACTTTTATGTTTCTCTTTCCTTGCTATTATCAAATCTTCCCGCCAGTTGTTCACTTGAAGTATCCATTATTCTTTTGTTACTAATGTTGTTTCTTTGTTTCTTTTTATGTTGTCATTGCTATAACTGGCTGCTGTAATGAGTGTTTACTCTAGAATGTATTTCTCCAGTCCTTGTGGTACCGTATTTACCAAACTCTCAGCGCTCGTATGTTCTCTTCATTCTTTTCTTGACACGTATAATCTATGTTATCTTTCGAGTATAAGGCTTTGCTCATAGTCTTCATTTTCTTGCCTTGGTTATTTTAAGAATGGTCCAGATTATCTTACAAAAGGAACTACCAAGGAGTTTCATCTTTTGATGAGATTCTGATTCTGATTTTTATCGTTATGATAACTTACTCCTTGGTAATTTAAATCATCTCAAGTACAAAGTTGCTTATTTATCAATTTTCAGTGTAGGTTCGCGTCTGTAATTACAAATTATATATATTTCACTATTATGAAAACTGTTGACATTTATGGGACATAATCCTCAATATACAATATATGTGAAGCTTAATATTTTTTACCATAATACTACTAATAATATTGTGGCGCAAGAGAGAGAGAGAGAGAGAGAGAGAGAGAGAGAGAGAGAGAGAGAGAGAGAGAGAGAGAGAGAGAGAGAGGACAGTAAACCAGTATAAACAATATAAACGAATGAAACAAACTAGCCATGCAAGGTATAAGAGCGTATTCACCTGGGTGGGGTCAGTCATACATAGGAAATTATGCCAGCGACTAAAATTTGAGCATACGAATAAATGGAATGTTCATAATTTAGACTCTTGTGGAAAATGAAACCCATAAATCTATGGGATTTCGCGATAAAAGCAAATATATTTTTAGTCAAAAGGAAAACATGATATTGTCAACTAGTAGAATTTACCGTCCTAGCAGGTCACCAAGATAAAATAAAGGAAAGTGAGAAAGTAAGTAAATACCTGGAATTTACAAAATAATAGATAAATGAATAAATAAATCAAGAAACAAAATAAAAGGAAAATAAAATGTTAAATTCAACAAGGATGGAAAGAAAAACATCATGTCTATTTCATAGGCCAAACTAGAGAAGTTGCTTTTGAGATAACATGATAAAAGCCACGCGGGAGAAACGTAAAGAAAGAAAGCAAATCGCGCCTAATAAACCAATAAAACACCATGAGAATAATTTCAGGATCACAACACTTTGAGAATAGACTCAGAAGTAGAACAATATGAGAATTAATTGCATAAAATCAAAAGCCTGTAATAGGCTGAAAACTACAACACAATAAGAATTAATTACCTAAAAGCTAAAATCTTTTATAGGTGTTGGAGTTCAACACTATAAGAATAAAATGAATAAAAACCAAAATCTACAATAGACCCAGGAGTAGAACACTATGAACATCAATTGCATAAAAGAGAAAGCCTGTAATAGGCTCAAGACTACAACACAATAGGAATTAATTACCTAATTGTCAAACTCTATTATAGACTTTGGAGTACAAAACTATAAGAATCAAACGTCTAATATTCAAAATTTATAATAGACCTAGGAGAATAGTAAGTGAAGACTTTGCTGTGAGAAAAGAAACAATAGATTATATACGTAGCAAGTAAATATCACTAAAAAGGTAGAAGTGGGAGCGCAAGTGTATGAAGAACGGAATATACAGGAAAATATACAAATAACTCAAGTTTTACCAAACAGTCTAACATTATAACAAAGACCAATTGTTAAATATAGACCAAGATCTGTCCTGGAAAATGGAACGAACACTTTCTTTCTGAGATTAGAATAATAGCAACCCCCCCCCAAAAAACCCAACAAAACAAAACAGAAAAACAACGAAAATAGTAGATAAATCATAGACTTAGAACGGAACATTATTTTTGTTAACATGAATAAAGGACCTTTAAGCTTACACACCTTGCATTTCCAGCAGACTGCAGAATAAAATTAAAGGAAGATGAAAATCTGAATGGATATCTAACTTTACCAAATAGCTTAAAACCCATGATATCAATCACTGCTGAATCCATTGGTACAATACCAAAGAAGCTGAAAGTTGAAAAGATAGAATATTTAGGAAAGGGTTAAAACTATCGAGATCACAACTTTGATGGTGTTGGATATAATATAGACAAGGTTCCTAAAGAATTAATGTGAAACGTTTTCACATTCCGATGGTACTGGCGTAAAATATTTAAGATATATATTATCTGTATTATAATTGTTTGATTTGTAAATGTGTATTGCCGTAACACAAAAAAAATTGATTTTAATTAGAAAATAAACTGTCCTTCTTGAAGGTGACAGTGATGCCGATTTCGGTGAATGCCCTTAAAATGGTCTGTAAAGGCTTTCAAAAAAGACTGGAGGAAGTGAAAATCAAAGAAATATTTGAGACAATCAAAACCACACCATTGTTAAGATCGGCTTGTGCACTTTGAATAGTTCTGGAAATCTGAAAAGATTTGCTGTCCCTCAGACTCTAGTGTGACACAACTAATTGATGTTTAAAAAAATTCACAAGTAGAAAGCAAAATCTTGACTTCTATTTCTTGTTCTATTAGCAAATGATTTCGGTTTCCTAAAGAAAGTAGAATAATTGATAAAGGCTTGTTGAGATTATTTGAATGTTAACTTTCAATAGTTAAGCTTTATCAAGACTTATCTGCAAAGTTGGCGCTCTAAGCTACTTTACACATAAAGAAGAAATTATTTCTGAAAACTAACAGAGATAATCTCAACATTTGGTTGCTTGCTAAAAATCCTACATGAAATCGAAATGTTTGGAATGAAACAAAAGTTGATAACATTACTCTACGGCTGTGTTCAACTCGTCAACTTGTGACTAGGATGTTGAATTAGATTTATCTCTGTTTTTCCCCAGGATAAACGATAGAGTGATTATTCTGGAGTTTCCGTATCGATTACACACACCTTAAATAATTTCGTTCTGTACAAACAGACAGGAGGCCGACTGTAAACACCTTAATCTCATGTCTGTCGCATTTCTTAAAAAAAAAAGGACAAACAAATGAACGGTCATCATTTTGTCTGACCAATGATCCTATTTGTCTTATTTTTACACTTTAATTCGGCTTTTTTTTCCCTTGTGTTTAAATTTATCTTTTGTTCGATTTCATTTTTATTTTTTATTTCATCTTATCTTCAGTAAATTCTAATGTTTAATTCTTTGCTTTTCTTTCTTTCTTTCTTTCTTTCTTTCTTTCTTTCTTTCTTTCTTTCGTTATTTTTCACCTGAACAAAGCCGAAGAACACATTAGCTGAAATGTTTCCTTTATCTATTCATCTCTAATCTGATATTTTTTTGACGACAGCGTTTTTGTTATTGCACAATTTATTCGAATGATGTTTTTGTCGTAACTTTATCAGTTCACTTATTCTCCGTGTCTCTTCTGGTGCAAAATTCACTTTTTTTTAATATTTAGTTCTAGATGTGTGCGACAAATGTTCTTGCAGACATAAAATATCTGGAACATTTATTTTGTGTATGCACCGACACAAAATACAAAATAATGTTTCTTTTTTATGCGAGTTGATGCTTATGTTGGTTTTTCCATCTCTTCTGCATACTTTTATATCTCGAATTCTGAGTGCAAAGTGCAAGTAGTCTCGTAGGAGCGGTTTTTCGGTTATTAAACAAATTTTACTTGTCGACACTCTTCAGTCAGAACAATACAATAAATGTTCTGAAAACATAAAAGCCAGTTCAACATAACGATTTGTCCCTCTAGATAACTTATATGTTCTTTCTCACAAATTGTTCCCAATTGTCTTGAATAGTCTCCTTTTGTAAAAAGGTTTTTCAATAAATAAGGGGAATTTTACATAAGTTGGCATTACGAAATACAGTTTTTAGTTGAACATTTTTCATGGAAATCAATTGTAATAAACTCTTTCATGTTTCAGAAAATTTTCTGCCAGACCTTCTTTATTGACCTATGGAGCTGTAACTTTTCCCTTATATGATATTGCCCAGTCGGCTGAGGCAGTTGAATATACCGACTGCTTCTCTGCAAAGGGGTAAGACCCCCCCCCAATGAGTGTCCTGGATATGACACTAAACAATCTGATGATGAGATTCTAGCAATGCTGGAGCTTTGGAGAATGCAGAGTACCCCTTCATTGCCATCGCTCCCAGGTCCACTCTGGCCCGGAGTGGTAGCACCTGAGAGGGCCCTATCTATGGGTTAAATAGAACTAACAGCATACATATGCTAAAATGTTCAAGTAAACTGAATAGCTTGAAATAGAAATGTTTTTGACAATTAAACCGTACTTACATTTAAACTGCATGCTTATGCTTAACTGAATTATTTGAAATAGAATGTTTTTCGACATTAAAACTGTATTTACACTTAACTGAATTGTTACATATAACTGCTTGAATAGTTTGAAATGGAAATGTTTTTGACAATTAAACTGTGTACTTATGCAAAGCTGAATTGTTTGAAATAAAACAGATTATTTACATAAAAATGGATTTGGCGTTAAATAACCTACAAAGGTTGATATGCCATAAAAGCCAACAAACCAAACCAAACTTATAAAATAGTCCGTGTGGTTCCACAATATTGACTTTTTCAACAGAGGCTCATAGAAGTAAACGCATGCTTTTTTTTCTTCTTTGTTCCTTCATTTTATTCAGTCTCATATATATTTTTTCCGCTCTTTTATCGTTCAGTTTTCTTTTTCCTTTTTTCTTGACTTCCTGTAATTTGCTCCCTTTAATTCTATATATTGTCAGTCAATTTCAACTTCGTTAAACTTTTTAGACGAATAATTTCATCATTAACTTTTTAGAATCAATTAAATAAACAAAAGTCCCATAAAATACTCTTTCAAATATCGTTTTGTTTGTTCCTCACATTAAATGTTGAAATATTAGACAGTTTGATTTATATGTTAACTGATATTTTAATTAACTAACATACATTTATTAAACCTTAAGCAGGAGTCTAATAAAGATATCTATTTTTACCTCCTCACAAATCACCTGAATTCTCTTTGAAATTACTATCCTTTCTTAAAATTTTTAGTTCTTGATATTTTATTATGTGTTTCCGTGTAATTACTTCAGCCGCGAAAACAGCCTTTGTGTTACACTGGTTAAAAGACAAACAAATCAGATTAACATTTTTCATTGTTGGCACGGTTATTGAAAATCATCAACATCATTATATTCATCATCATTACTTTTGTCAAGCCCTGCTGACAGCACATATTTTTTGCTCTCTTTTTCCAACGATCCAAATCGTCTATAAATCTTAAGTCCTCTTGACGGCACCTAGTGTCTTTACATAGCTGATGAATGTAAAGTTTTCCTACTTGGTCAACACTAATTATTCCATTGGTGAAAGTCAATTATAAGTTCGCCCTTATTTCTCCTGCAATTCCCAACATGTCTTGCTTGACTTACTTGGATGGTTTCAGAGATGAGAGTTATTTTACAATTAGTTATTACATCCAAATAAACATGGCCCCCCCAAAAAAAATTTAGAGATATTTACATAGGAAGATTATGTTGCACAATACTTCTAAACCATTTTTGCCTATACAATCATTTTACTAAATCAAATAACAACGCTAATAAGATTATAGTGATATGCGGAATTCCTAAATTCTCTCACTTATTTAGCTTCAGAATAAATCCCATTCTTTTGGTACAATAAGAGAGGTACAGAGTCAATGAAGTAAATATAGAACAATGACATCACTAATTTACCAAATTTTAGGGAGTGTAATTTACAAATACAAGCTTAATATAAGAGAGAAAGGAAAAAAGTTTTTGAGAACGTTGTCTCAAATCCTTAACCTGGATCTTGGAAGCATATTTCTGCAATTAATTCAACGCATTTGTTTTATAAGTAATAACATTGACAGCCCAACATATATCTTTGTCAGCAAGTTCTTCCAATCAGTATCTTTACATAGTTGGTTGTTTCCCATGAATACCAGAGTCAATTACCATTGGACCCAACGTGATGACAAAGCTAGAAAATAATTCATAAAAACAATAAAATTGGATGAAAACAAAGAACAATTTTTTTTAGGTTTGCGACCAAGTATTTATCATCTCATTCACACGTCACTCAACTACAATTGGCAAATGTATCATAAATATTTAAATTCAATTCAACAAACTCCATAAAGATTATTTGAGGTGAGTCCAAAGAAAAAAGAACATCTGAAATGAACCAGATTTGAAACATTATCAAAATTGTAAATATAAAGCAACATAGGATATGCAATAATTCTTATGACAGAAAGAACAAACTTAATATTGACTGCATGCGCACATGATATCACAAAATAGAAAGCTATAACCATAAGACCGTGGACAAATCTTTAAAAAATTAGGTGTAAAAATCTTCCTTTTACCACAACGGGTCTCAAATAGACGTTGTAATTTTATACACCGAATGTACGGTTGTACCAGCACGTGTTCGAACGGGTTGATGCGTGTATTGCTACATCTTAAGTAGTAATCGGACCCTGTTGTTACCTCACCGTGGGAAAGTTGACGGACACACACATCTCTGTCTTCATACACTTACACAAAAGTATATTCTCTACTACACTTCTTAAGTAATAGCGGGGAGAAAGAAAGAACGTATGAAAACTGAGTTACCCGCGTTAGGTTGACAAAGAGAATTACATATTATAAGGAGAAAGAGAGAGCAGACACTGACCTTGAATTTTCTTCCTGATTTTTTTTTTTTTTTGTTCTAATGTGCTTGTTTGCTAGTTTTGTCTTCATAGGTTTACCTCTGGTATGAAACCCCTTTACGTCTTTTCTAACATTTACGTATCAAGGCTTTACCTCTTCGCGTCTTTACATCTTCGCTTCCAGCTGCTTACTCTCTCAAACCTGAGTCGTTTGCTTATTTCTGCCTAGTGTCAGGATAGAATATATCCGTTTCTGGTGGTTCCACACCTGCGCAGAAGATTTGAAACCACTGGTATTTTTCTAGTTATTTCTAATTACCGTAGTTATTCAACTGTGACTGACTAACCCAGAACCAGTACTTTGGCCCGACTCATATAGATATTTTCTTCTTTTTTCTTCTTTTTCTCTCTCTCCTTTCCCCGATATCCTCTTTATAAATTGGTCCTACCATATCACGTTACATACTCTTGTGTAGAAAATACCAATAGATAATGAAAATGCTGCTGCTTATATCGAACATATATTAGAAAGAAGCAGGTATCAGTCGGATGTACTGTGTTCACAGTGGAGTGTACAAACTTGTTCATGCCCAAGAAGAAAACTTTGCACTTGTTTATTTAAAATGATTGATGTTGCAAACTTAGAGATATGATTGGAACGTTTCAATGTCGGTGGTCCATTATGTTTTCCACAATAAGTTCAGATATCATAAGTGTCAAATCTTGGATGAGTCTGTTTGCTTCTTCATATAACGCACATACTTTTAGGAAAGGCTGCATCCAACTTTTCTCCCTCCAGGATAAATAGTAGAGCAGACTGAGCTATTTAATCTTGTTAAGACAACCGGTTAAGGAAAACGAAAACTTTGAATTCTAACCAGTTAAAATCCATTTAAAATCACCTTGTGTCAAATTTTACTTGAGTGATGGGGTTGGTAATTACATATCAAACGTGTTATCTCGTTACATCCCAAAGCAATGCACAAAAAAGCACAATGTATTTGTTGAAAGAATTAAGTTGTTCTGCTGCCTCTAAAACCTAGTCCTTAATTGGTCCTTTTAATTATCATCAATTTGGACTCCTCAAACGACTTCTATGAGGGAATCAATTCCATACCGATTCACCACGTTCCTTTATAAGTTTAGGAGTTTCGTTCATTAATGTGGCAAGTGTTTGTATATCACTGGTGGCCGCATAGAAAAGTACCATTTGCTCAATATCTAATAAGATAATAAAAAATATCGATAAGTAATACACTTTAATTGTTGGAAAGATATCCAAAAAATATCTGGACAAAGCGAAACAAAAAAAAAAATACAAAGCAGGATAAAATCAGGACCTCTCCTGGGAACGAAGAACAGCTTGGAATATCAAATATAACTTGTAATCACTGAAAAAGGCAATGAAGAGGCATGGAAAAATGCAAGATGAATCGAAAAAGATAAAATCAACACAACAGGATTTTTATAAAAAAAAAAAAAAATATATAAGTTACATTCACTAGATCACAAAGAATAACCACGAGTATATGGCTTTCTTGAAAATGAAGAAGAAGAAGAAGAAGAAGAAGAAGAAGAAGAAGAAGAAGAAGAAGAAGAAGAAGAAGAAGAATTGACCAAAATTTAACACTAATATCAGGAAACTTGGAGGGAGTATTATTATAATTGCTTAGTTTAGAACAAGGTCAATAATAGATTTTCACATAGAAGATATATAGCACGAATTATGAGTACGAAATTAAAGATATTTGTTGAGAAAAGTAAAAGCAGTCACTTGGTTTTCCTCGTTTTGATTGCACATAATTGTAAGCAGTTTTTGCTCCCATTATAAATGGTGGCTTTGAGTTACACGTTACGTAAATTTTTTTTTTCAATCGGCATGTCTTCAGTCTAGATTTAACAAGATAGTCTTTTCTTTGAATATGTCTCCGTGTTTTTCGATTCAAGAGTAAAATTTTGATACTTTATATTGTAACAGATGAATCACCAGGCCCATGTGTTTGGGAAAGGTCACTTTAACTTTGATGCGTGCTGCTTATGTGATCTATGCAGGGAATAGCGAAAAGACGTGTTGGGCCTGTGCACCAGGGAAATACAAGTTAGATTTGACCGAGCTTCAGTGAGTTTCAAGATCGAGTCAAGAGAATAATCTACTAAGAAGTTGTTGATAGAATTACTGAGATAATCCAAAATATACGGAAAAAATCCTTTCATTCGCAAGAAAGAAATCTCACTCGGATGCAAAAGATCCACGACTCACGACTTTTGCCAAAAGTGGTTAAAAACCCCTTTTCAGGGATTGAATTAAAGAAATAAACATCGAATAATGATTTGTTTAAGACGGTTGTTGTTTAAATACTTCGCTTTACTTTTGCCCACTACGACGATTATCCTCATCCTTCATCATCACCCTCTAATAAGTTATCTCAATAGCAGTGCAGTGGCTTCGATAAGCTATATAAAATGCAGTGTTTGACAATGCTACACACGGAGAATTACTATCAATTAATATGTAGATCATAGGTAGAGCCGATAGATATATTAAATAGATCTAAGGAGATTTGCCTCTCCATTCACAAAGAGTCATGTCGAAATTTAGCAACCCCTCCGTTCGGTCAATTTTTAAGCGGAATTTAACGTTTGAATTCAGAGTTTTCCTTCTCGTAGACTAGTTGCCTCACCAAGGCTGCCCTACTATTTACCCATTACTGGAGGGAGAATAATTGGATTCATACCTTACCCAAGGGTATAGAGCAATATGAAATGCAGTCTCGTCCAGGATTAGAACTCGTGTCGCCGAGTCCATTTCCTACGACGATTACAATTACACCACAGGCACCTCAACAAATAGTCATGTCATTGCCTACATCTATTATACTTGTGATATTAAGAATGTATTTGGGAAAAAGTCACAAATATTAACAACCAAAAATCAGAACTCCTGGAATTTAAAATCTCTGAGTTGAGACAAAGCATTATTATATATGTGCAGAGCGAAGTTTATCATTGAAAAAGAGACAAGCTGACTTGTCTGAGATTTGAGGATAAAAATGAATCACGCAGTACTTGCCAGAAGATTAGGCATATTCTTAGAAAAGATCTTGTTAATCAGTGACCATAAATTGAAATTAATGAAAAGCAAAAACGATAAATATTTCGACTTTGAGAGAAAAATTAAGAATAAAGTAATTGGAAAATGATAACAACAACAACAATCATATGGCAATTCCTTCTGAAGAAAGAACAATGTCAAGGAATCTAGAAAAAGAGGAACTGGATATCCGAGGAATAATAGAAACCGTCTAAAACATATGACTGCTGCTAAGATCATATACGATCACTGAGAAATGTTGAAAAACTGAGGAAAATTTGCCATCACTCGGACTTCAGTGATAACCATGAGTTATTACTAGTATGGAAACCCATAAAAATATTATTCATAGTATGGAAACCCATAAAAATATTATAATACTTCTAATTCACTGAAAATTTGGAATAAAAATGGACAACACTAGTATGGAAACCCATAAAAATATTATAATACTTCTAATTCACTGAAAATTTGGAATAAAAATGGACAACACTATAAACTGCATTGCGGAAACAGAACAGAGTGAATAGGTATAGAGCCTGGAAACGTCTATCAACGTATATTATACAGTGTACTAAGAACGTTTATGTGATTTGGAATAGACGGCCAGGCAGACATAACTACCGAATGAAAACTGGATTTGTTAATAGAAAACATGAGAAATTTGATCTACCAGATTGTAAACATAGCGTTAATGCCAACAATATACTGAAAACTAAACAAAGCAAAGAATTGTTTGAAATTTCTGGACCTTGCACAGGAGCAGTAGGGTGTGGTTAATAGTAATCAGCATACATGAATCTGAATGTAACGAGCTAAATCAATATTAGATGAATTAGGAGAAATTCAATGATAGATTAATACTATCCGGCCCATGCAGTTGTTTGAGACAGCGAGGAGACTGACAAATAAGCTAGATATTTGAAGAGACTTTCTATTACTTGATTGCCTAGGAATGTCAGAAACATGTGATATACACGTGTAAATGAACGAAATAAATGAACAATTGATCACTTTGGGCTTAAAGGACAACACCTAATTGGTATCAAAATATAAGATGCATCATTTAAGAGAACTAATAATCCACATTACCGCTTTTTTATAGTCTTAGAAAATGCCCCGAAAAATATTTAAAAAAACCTGCAAGTTTAGCCACGTTATGTGTAAGAATGATATTGAAATATTTGTCAAAACAAAGGTATTAGGATGGAATTTTTTATTATGAAATTCAAAGTAATTAAAATGGATGAAGGGAAAAGAGATACAACAGAAAGTACCAAAAGTTTTAGCAAAGAAAGCATTAAAAAAATTCAAAGTAAAATATTGTTGCTAATACCTAGAAATGTTAATTCAAAAAGAAGCCATGAAATAAAGTTAAGAATTCACAAAACAAGGAAGATATAAGACAATCAAACTCTGACGCAGAAATTCAATGAAAAAAATTATTACCTCCTTGATTTCATTTGGTTTCCTCATTTAAAGGCAAATCGACTTTTGTGGGTTACTTAATGTTAAAATTATCCTAGTTGTAGTGGTACTATCTAGATATGGTAGATAAGGGGTTCATATATTTCCCAAGGGTATTAGTCCGAAAGTGAACGTAATAGTACAAATAGAATTCAGTCTAGTTGGATAGTGCAGTCCAGCAAGTTACCCATTAAAGCACGAGGAGTCCCCTTGTCCTTGGTAAGATAATTCAGCGAATTAAACCTTATAAAACTGAAGGTGAAAAGCAGTGATACAAATTAGCAAACAAAAAACACTACATTGGTACCTTTCATCTCTAGTCCATTTAAAACACCCTGAAAATACCTGCTGAATTGATGCAACAAGTATGCATTGGACAATTCTACAATAAACTAGAATACTGTTGACAGTTGGCGTACAGGGTAGAATTGTTGTCACTTTATCGCCTGTGCAAGACGACAGATAATTTTGTTTCATAACTTAAAGATAGCAGAAGCAGCAGCAATAAGATTAATAATGGTCCAGATATCTACTCATGAGATGATGAAAGAAAAATTAAATTTCTGAAGAAACTATATAAACTTCATTCTCATAGAAAAAAAAAGCCACAACGGATATATTGGGAAATAAGATGTAGCTTAGAGAAAGTGGGTGTCACTCTGCCGACAGCGGTAACCACCTGAGAACTCCTGCCTGAATAAACATGTGGTTCTCCGTTGTTTTTTGTTTTCAGTTTAGCATTTTCTGTGTTTGACAAGACGCTGCTGATTCTAATGTACGGGTTAAGCTGACCCAAGAAAATAAGAAATATTCAATTTTAGTTTGTTTTTTTTTTCTTCTTCTACCTCGAAATAACTTGAGCATGAAATTCAAATAATTGAATACAGTTCTATCTTTTGCTGATACAATCGTATCCATAATAAGAACGCGTACGATCGAATAAATTTAGACGAAATAATAATAATAATAATAATAATAATAATAACCATTATTATTATTATACTCATTTGAGAGTTCTTTACCCCAGCATTAGCTGATGGTTTTTCGCTAGAGTCTAAGTGACAGCAAGTTTCCTCACCTCTCCAGGAATCTTCTTAATATTCTGGCCGATCTCAACAATGCCATAATTTTGATGGTCTCCACTCATCCTATTATTTCTAATCCCAATAGTCCGTGTTCTAGTCTTTGGGTGACAGTACCGAGCGAGCCAATTATAAATGGTACATGTTCCATTGTTTTTTAAATTATCAATATTATTATTATCGATTTTTTCATTCTAGCATTAGCTAGTAGTCTTTCACTGGAGTCTGAGTGACAGCAAGTCTTCTCAAACGTCCAGTAATATCAGCCGATTTTAACACTGCCCTGGTCTGGATGGTTTTGATGCTTTCCAAATCCACCAATATTTATCGAAATCTTTAGAGACCGTTCCGAGCTCTTCGTTTAGAATTGGCATCAACGTTACCATCATGTTTCACAAATGTTTAGCTCTTTGTTAAGATCAAAGTATTTCTTCATCTTTTCCCTTTCACTCGGTGATCCAATAGAATAGAAAATTCTATTTGATAGTAACGTCTTTTTTATTTATGAACACTTGGGTGGCTTTCGGGTTGGTATTATTATTTCATTTTCAATTTTATTTGTCTTACAATTGTTTATTAGGTCTTTGCCCAATACAAAGAGTGTGGGAAGTTTGGGTTTATATGCATTCTATATACATATGTCTTTTCCTGCCACTTTTTTGGATATTGTTAGTCGTATTGATTATACTCTTGTTTATAGATGTGCAGTTTTTGTATTTTCTCGTGTTTCATATAGGCTGGGACGACCAGGTGTCTGCTAAATGTGTTTATCTGTCCCTCTGGTTATTATTTGTTCTCTTTTGAGAGTTTTTCACCCCAGAATTACCTGATGGTTACTCACTGGAGTTTGGGTGAAAACAAGTCTCCTCAGGTCTCCAGGACATTTCTCAGTATTCTGGCCGATCTCAAAAATCCAGTAGTTTGAATGGTCTCTATTCGTCCTATTATTTCCAAGTCTTCCAGTCCTTGTACTAATCCTTTGGTGACTGTACCAAGAGCAACAATCACAAGTGGTATTATTTTCACTTTCATGTTCCACAGTTTTTTCAATTCCCTAGCAAGGGTCAAAGCAATTATCCCTCTTTTCACATACTTTCAATTTCCCTCTGTGCTCCACCGGAACAGAAAAGTCCACAATTCTGCAAGGTCTCCTATTTTTGTTGATTATTATAAGATCTGGTCTTCTGGCTGTGATTCGGTGATCCGTTTGTATCTCGAAATTCCAGAGGAGTTTGTGCGTCTCATTCTTCAAAAAAGATTCTGGTTTGTTCGAAAGGTCAAAATTCACATTCTTGTACGATTCTTAGAGGATCACCTGGCCCACCCAGTCGTGCGTAGTCTTATATATTCTTTTTGTGCTAATTATGTGATTGATCGTTTCATCTCTTTAACCACATAACCTACATCAGCTGTTATGTTGCGTCTTATCAATTCTCGCTTTGATGTGGTTGGTCCTTATGGCGTATGCTTTGTATTGCCATGAGAAGTTTTTCTCTGAAGGTTTCATTTTCTTAGCCACCTCCACGTTTTCTTGTTAGATGTAGCTTGTTAGTCGCTTAAAATGTTCCTAGAGTTGTTTTTTCCCCACTTTTCTGGTTATTGTCGTTCCGCTGGTCATCGTGTCGTTAGCAGTGTTTCTGGTGGCTGTAATCAGTCTTCCTCTGCGCTTTTGTGTGTAATTTTACGCTGTCTTCAATACTGCTAAATCCTCTACCTCCCTCTTTTCTTGACACATATTGACTGTCAACGTCATCTCTTGGATGCAATGTCTTGTGCATGGCCATTAGTTTTCTTGTTCTCTAGTCCATTTGTTTAAATTCTTCTCTGGTCCAATTTAATAATGTTCCCGAGTATCTTACGAGGGAGACAGCCCAGGTATTTATCCCTTTGATAAGGTTCCTGATTTAGAGTTTTTTCTAGAATCATTTTCTGGCTCTTCTGAGATACTCTTTTTAAATATTTCTTTCATTTCCTGTTGTTTGATGGTGTCAGCTTCCAATATCCCCAAGTATTTGTAGGTTTCCTTTTCTTCGAGCGTTCTGATTACTACCTGATTTAGTAGACTATTTGATTTGGTTGTTCGACTCCTTTCGTTATGCGTCGTTTGCCACTTTTTATTACGAGCATAGCACATTTTTCTATGCCACATTATTATTATTATCTTGATGAATTTTTTAAAATATCATTTTTCCATTAAATCCATGTAACAGCAAGTTTCCCCCAGCTCTCCAGGACACTTCTAATTATTCATGCTAATCTCATTAGTACCGTAGTCTCAACAGTTCCAATTCTTGGTCAAGTTTGCATTTCCCTCTGTCTCTTCTCTAGATTTTGTAACTGTTTTATGGGCTCTGAATGTGATTTATAAGACAGTCAACTTCATTTTTCACAATTTTTTCAACCCTTTGTCACTGTAGAAATATTTCTCAACTTTCCATTTTCCTTTAAACTTTAATTTTTATTTTGCTCCACGCAAATTTATTACACCAGTTATAACCGATGTTTTTTGTTGGAGTATGTATGATAGACAGTATCCTCAATTTTATAGAACTCTTCGTTTCGATTTCAGCATTTTGAGGTTTGGGATAGTTTCCGTTTTCTTACCTCTTGCCAGTTTCCCCTAATATTTTCCCATTTTCTTGGGGACTGTTACACGAACTCTTATAATGATTCGTATCTGAGTCATCTTCCTAATTCAAATTGTAAAATACGAGGGGCAATTATTGTCCTTTCCAAAACAATCGTGTTTGCTTTTGTGTTCCTTCTCAACCAGTTTGTTTCATTCGTTTAATAAGTTGTTGATTGTTTCTTTTTTCTTTCGACACATTGAGAACACTGGCCATTTCCTCGAGTCTATTCTAGCTTATTATTATTATTATTAATATCTTAGTTTTTTTCCATGCTAACACGAGGTTTTTTGATATCATTGATGGATCCTGAATCATCTATAAAAATGATGAAGTATGTTAGGGTCTTTATTTTTAGGACAGTCTCTGATTGTTCTGATACCATTTAACTATATGACCAAATGTGTACGTTCGGTCGCTCTAGTGTCTTGTTTATTTTCATACTCTTTCATGGCGAACTTGCTACATTTTAAGGTGGTCTACTGTCTCACCAAAATTAGAAGTCACGGTTATTCTAGATTTTTCATGTTTAATGTTGTTGGATTGATTCTGATCTGCAGTGGAGCTCTTAGTTCATACATATCTTACATTTTACTTTTGAATTCTGAGAGGATAGTTTTCCTCGTGAATTAGTCTTTTGTGGTATCAACTAAACCCTCATTTGTTATTTTAGGAAAGGTCTTCATATTCTCATCGAAACATATTTTCCAAAAACCTTTTTGCCATTTAGAATCAGTCGTCTGAATTTCCTTGAATTCGTAAAAAAACACGAACTCCCATAAACGTTTTTTTTTACCTTTAATCGTTAATTTTTATCACTTCCGGTATTTGAAATCATTGTTTGAATATCAAGCGAATATTAGTTTCCTTAAAACTCCAGCAACTCAACAAATATATTGTTTATTTGTACTCCCTTGTGTGTTAATTTTAAAATCACAAATAAATTATCTTCTTTTGTTCCTTCATTTACCGCTGATAGAGTTTTTTCTTGTTCTTTTCCTTCTTCTTTTTTTGGATCCACTGCATAGTTTTTATATAGACAATCCCATTTTGTTCACAGACCTTAGTTCATAAAATTTAGTATAAATTGTTTTTGTCACAGTTCCAATTGTTTCATTGATTATGGGCATAACTCTAAATTTCCTGCTCCACAACCTTGTTTCTCGGGTGGGGTGGGGGGATCTCGGTATATTTTAATTATCGTTCGTTTTCTTCTGAGATTTTATATTCAGATTAAAAATACTAGGGGATGGGTGGATAAGAACCTTGAAAAAACAGAAGAATTGAATATTCTGAAATTATTTAGTTGTTAGTGTTGTTACAGAAAATCTAAAAAAAAGTGTTAAGCCACTGGGAATAATAATAATAATGAACTAATCTATGCAGGAGCAAAATTAGTTTCTGAGAATATAGGGGTCCTCTCAAAAAGCACGAAGAAACAGTCAAAACCGGGATGGGAAATTCGACTGGAAACGGAAATAAAAAAAACTACAAAAACAAGCCCAAATTATGAGAAAGAGAGGGACTGAAATAAGAAGAAAGAAGGTACAGGCAACATGGGGAAAAATAGCAGCATAACTTGAGAAAATAAACCAGAAAGTACTGGTCAAAGAAGGAAGACTAAAGAGATATCGATAAAGAGTAAAACAATACAGACAAAACAGGACATTCCAAAACAACGAAAGAAAATTTTATCAACAATTGGGAGGGAGTTACACAAAAACATACCAACAACCAGATATAAAAGAAACCGAACGATTTTAGAGTAAAATATGGCAACCAAAGAAACATAACGAAAATGCTGAATGGATAAACAATATCACAAGAGAACTAGAGGGACTTGAAGAAGGCCCCGAAATGGAAATACACGTCGACTTACTCGGAACAACACTAAAAAGAATATCAAACTGGAAAGCGCCAGGCCATGATGGAATACATGGCTTCTGGTTCAAGAAATCCACCTCCATTCACGACAGACTGGCACTAGAAATGAACAGATGCTTACAAGACGCGCTAGTACCTGAATGGATGACCAAAGGAAAGACTGCATTAATCCAAAAGGACCCTAGCAAAGGAACTGCTCCAAACAATTACAGCCCTATAAACTGCCTACCAATGATGGGGAAAATATTAACAGCACAAATAAGGGAAAAAAGTCTACTACTCATTAACAAGCCGCAGATTGTTCCCTGAAGAACAGAAAGGGTGCCGTAAAGGATCCAGAGGCACAGCAGAATTACTCTATATAGATCAACACATCCTAAATGAGAGCAAGATAAGACTATGGCCTGGATTGACTACAAAATGTCATATGATAGGGTCCCACAAAACTGGACACAGCACTGTCTCAAAATGTACAAAATATCACATGAAGTCATAAACTTCATCGAACCGACGATGAAAACCTGGAGAGTGGACCTGACAGAAGGAAGAAGAAGCAAAGCTGAAACAAAGATCCAAGGAGGCATTTTCCAAGGAGATGCACTATCACCCTCACAATTCATAATAGCCATGATGCCACTGAACCACATTCTCAGAAAACGCGCAGCCGGATACAAACTCAGCAGATTGCAAGAGAAGATCAACCACCTAATGTACATGGATGACATTAAATTATTTTCAAAAAATGAAAAAGAGCTGGAAACTCTCATACACGCAGTTAGAATATACAGTCAAGACATAGGAATGGAATTTGGCATAGAAAACTGTGCCCTGCTCGTCATAAAAAGCGGCAAACGACATATGACTGAGAGAATGAACCTACCAAATCACGACAGAATTAGAACGCTCGAAGAAAATGAAGCCTACAAATACTTGGACATCTTGGAGGCTGACACCATCAAACAAGTGCAAATGAAAGATACGATCTGAAAAGAATATCTCAGGAGAACGCGAAAACTACTCGAGACAAAACTCTCCAGCAGAAACCTCATCAAAGGAATAAATACTTGGGCTGTGCCCCTTGTCAGATACTCGGGACCCTTTCTCAAGTGGACCAGAGAGGAACTTAAACAAATGGACCAAAGAACAAGAAAACTAATCACCATGCATAAGGCATTATACCCCAGAGACGACATTGACAGACTATATGTATCTAGAAAAGAGGGCGATAGAGGACTTGCCAGCATTGAAGACACCGTTGACGCATCCATACAACGGCTCGAAGACTACATATAAAAACACGAACGAGGACTAATTACAACCATCGGAAACGATACCGACAACACGATAGACGAAAGAGTGACAACGACTAGGAAACAAAAATGGGAAGGAAAACAACTCTATGGCCGCTTTAAACGTCTAATAAACAACATCTCACACCAAAAAACCTGGACCTGGCTAAGATCTGAAAAAGCTGTGATACCAATGGTAGTTGTTACCCTTGGAATTTTTCACAAAAGTTCGGAGTAGATTCTCAGGGAATTTCGAGATTGGAGGAAGAATCTAGGCCATTCGGGCAACAGTACTGCAAGAATAATGAGAGATAAACAAAAACAATTATAATAAAACAAGGACTGAAACTTAAAAATAAAAAGAATAAAAATAAATCATGATATAAAATACAGTGTTCATTAACTACTCAGTCACTGAGAGTAATGCAGAAATTTAATGTTCTTTTTAGCTAACAATAGCAGAGCTCTTGGTATTGTGAGATTTATTGATTGAATGCTCGTTGAATTTGGATATGAAGAAATCGGTAAGGTGTGAACGGATGAAATAAGTGGAACTTTTACTGGACATCAGCCAAATACGACCAAATTCTGGCTCGGACCAGAAAACATCGATTTTAAGCTCCTGGATCTGAAAAAAATCATGGTGTTTATCTTCCATGTGTTCTTGATAAAATGTAAACATTTTAGCAAACATTTGTCTGAACATTAAGTAATTTCTTTGTTTTAAGTTATTTTGGGCTTTCAGTCTTCATCTTTTTGGTGTCTTATTCAACTTTTTTCGTCATATATTCTCCGGTTTTCTTGTGATTATCATAAATTCTGAGATGAATTATTTTCATACCGCCATATTTTATATGGATGTCTTCAGCTTTTCTTAAATTTAGTCAATATGGGTTCAACATAATTAGTCTTTCTCCTATTAATGTTGTAAGCTAATATTTTTTAACTATTACGTAAAATCCTACCACGTTTATAAGTTTAATTTAGATATTGGGTTTTAATTATGAGATTGAAAATCTAGTTCTTGTGGCATAATTTCTGAACAAAAATGAAAAAGTATTTATTTTTATTACGGCATCATTTCACTGTTAACTCTTTTTACGGAAACCTTTAATGACAAAATTTGACCTCTTGTATACTGTCTCCAATAAGTTTGTTACACACACACACACACACACACACACACACACACACACACCCACACACACACACACACACACACACATATATATATATATATATATTTTTAAGAAAACAACAAAACCGGTCACATTAGGATTATAAATTTATTTCCATCCTATTATGTGCTTTTGGTATAAATCAAAGACACATAAAAATACCTAACAAGTCTTCTTCAGACCTTATAGATAAAATAATTTAGAATAGACACAGGAAAGAAAGGTGGGAGGGGATAGGAGAGGGGGGGAAGAGTTTTCTCTTCATTTAGCCCACTTCCGTTTTTTTTTAAATTTTATTGCCGGTTGGAATTATAGTAATTTTTTTTTTAATTCTAATAACTTTTCGACTTAAAACTCCAGATTTAATACTAATTTAGATAAATACAACTTTATCTAATAACTTTACGTAAGGATACAGTAATACTTATATTAAATTAAATTCAAGATTTAAAATTAAAATTAAATCTTTTTAAATTTCAATTTTATTTTCGAGTCTATTAATTCAGTTACCCTTTTATTGAAGAGTACGTATACAAGATATGGTTTCTTCACATTTTTTTAATTTGTTTTATTTTATTTTATTTTTTATTTTTTCATTTTTATATAATACTCATATATATATATATATATATATAAAGAGAGAGAGAGAGAGAGAGAGAGAGCATATTCGATTATTCATCTTATCTTATTGATCATTATGAGAAACGCATCATAAGGCTCCGAACACAAAGAGATTGTCATCTACACCGCAAAAAGAATCCATCCCTGTAAATATACAGAAGAATGGAAAGAACTCATTTCGGTACTTCACACCGAACGCTATTGAGTTGTAAACAATGAATTGTGAGAAATTACAAATATAAAATTAACCTTTATATTTTGCTAATGTATTTGGATAGAAGGAAAAGAGTAAGAAAAAGGTTTTAGTTAAAAAAATTTTTTTCTCACAAAGAAGGAAGATATGACATATATGAGAAGAACTTAATAAGTCATCTTAAAGATTTAGCGTTTGAATTTTCAAGTGCAGGAAATTCTGAAATTTATTTCGTGAGAATCTACATTTTATTTTTGCATGATTGCATGGACATACCTAGACTTGCTTATAAAATGTATCCCTTACTTCTGGGATGGATGGTAATTTTTTCCTTGTATATCTTTTATTAGACACTCGTTTAAAGGGTACTTTTAAATTAAGGTCTAGGACAGACCGGATTCATTAACCTTTCGTATGGCAACAATTCTGGGGAAAGGAAAACTTTGAATTTAAACTTGTTAAACTTCGATAAAAAAATGACATTGCTTCTTATCTTGCTTGTACGGAGGAGTTCGATAAATAGTTGGAGACATGTTCTCTTCATAAAATTGATATTATGATTAATTTCAAATAAATAAATAAAATAAAGGTGTCGATAATCTTCGCATAAATTAATTTCTGGATGAGATAAAAAAAGAGAAAGATTGATAGTTATATAGTTTTAAATAAGTAATAATACTCCTTAGTAAACAAATATAATGCTATGTAGCTATTCTTAACATATACAGTTTACAGTAATATGGTATTAAGTATTCCAATCAAATGAGTTATTTTGAAACAGATCAATTCGGTCATACATTCGACACTAACAGGCGCTACCTCTTTAGGTCCGAGTGGATCTGAGAGTAATGGCAATGAAGGAGTACTCAAAACCTTCCCGATATCGAGAAGTAAATCTTCAACTCCAGACATAGTTTAGTGTCATACCCTGGACATCTTAGGGGTGGCTATCTGCAGGGGATGTAGTCAGGGTATTGTAAGACCCGCTCACATGGCGTTTTGAAGTCATTAATAAAAATGTCTTTAATGTTTTTTTCTACGTATAACGCTGTGTAAACAAAATTTTCCAAAGGGAGAGGCTAAGAATATTCATTGTAAAACTATATTGCTTGTCTTTCGATTATTTCTGACCAGTTCTATACCATTTCAGAATCTATTATTACGTATATTGTACAGAGTTTGTAATTCACGTTAGCCAATGATGAGGTTATCAAAAGTCGAATTAGCGGGAGAGATATGATAAAAGTTCAGATTGACACTGCTGACCTTGCTATTGTCTTTCTCACTCAATGCAGCAAACAGCTTTTCTTTCAACTTGGTTAGCTACAGACGGTGTTTCTATCCTGGAGAGGGATATCCTTAAGACTGTCTCATAACAAGCCGCCATTTACTCTTATTTAATATACTGACCCTTCATGTCACGTAAATCGTCCAACAGAGAAGATTCAAAGGACCTGTGAGGGCACATCTGATCAGCCTCTGACAATATACTGTTACTTCCCTTTAGAAAACGAATGTAAATACGAAACGTCCACGAACTCCAAATTCCCATTTCAATGCTCGTAACATTTCATATTTTCCAAACGCAATAGCCGCTAGATCTTTCTTCAAACCGTTATTTGATCTAATAAGATGCGCTTGTCGTCCAGACATGGAATACTTCAGTACTTGCAATATATCTTCAAACCTTCGCAATAATTTGAGTTGGCGTGAATTTTCATCTCACTCTAAACTATTATAAATGTTAGGAGAGGGAAATAAATTATTCATTTATTATAATTAGCATGGGCAAAAAGTATACGTGTGTGCATGCATTTGTGTGTCTGTGAGTGTGTGTGAAAGCGTGAGAGAGAAAATATCTGTGTATGCGAATGCGTGAATATATATATTTCTCTACATGAGTTTTTCTTATATCAACTTATTTGCCGATATCCTTCATTTTATATCGATCTATTGACTCAATGTATACTCTCTCTCTCTCTCTCTCTATATATATATATATATATATATATATATATATTGAGTTCATTTTATATCTATCTATTGACTCAATGTATACTCTCTCTCTCTCTCTCTCTATATATATATATATATATATATATATTGAGTTCATTTTATATCTATCTATTGACTCAATGTATACTCTCTCTCTCTCTCTCTATATATATATATATATATATATATATATATATATATATATTGAGTTCATTTTATATCTATCTATTGACTCAATGTATACTCTCTCTCTCTCTCTCTCTATATATATATATATATATATATATATATTGAGTTCATTTTATATCTATCTATTGACTCAATGTATACTCTCTCTCTCTCTCTCTCTATATATATATATATATATATAGAGAGAGAGAGAGAGAGTTCATTTTATATCTATCTGTTGACTCAATGTATACTCTCTCTCTCTCTCTATATATATATATATATATATTGAGTTCATTTTATATCTATCTATTGACTCAATGTATACTCTCTCTCTCTCTATATATATATATATATATTGAGTTCATTTTATATCGATCTATTGACTCAATGTATACTCTCTCTCTCTCTCTCTATATATATATATATATATATTGAGTTCATTTTATATCTATCTATTGACTCAATGTATACTCTCTCTCTATATATATATATATATAGAGAGAGAGAGAGAGAGTTCATTTTATATCTATCTGTTGACTCAATGTATACTCTCTCTCTCTCTCTCTCTATATATATATATATATATATATATTGAGTTCATTTTTTATCTATCTATTGACTCAATGTATACTCTCTCTCTCTCTATATATATATATATATAGAGAGAGAGTTCATTTTATATCTATCTGTTGACTCTATGTATACTCTCTCTCTCTCTCTCTATATATATATATATCATCATCATCATCATGTCGCGCCGTCTGCGCGGATATCCCTGACCGTCTCTCGCCATTTCTCCCTATCACTCATCGCCTCCGGCAGGTCTTCAGGATTACAACCCGTGTCCTCACATAGCTGCTGTATGTAAGTTCGTGCTGGTCGTCCCACACTTGCACATCCATGAGTGGGGGTCCACAGGAGTACATCGCTTATGAGCTCGTCCTTGCTTCTCCAGCAGTGTCCCGCGTGTCTGGTTCGTCGAACTTGTATAGTTTTTGTGATGGGGGGCAAGTGTCCGTATAGTTGGAGTCTCGTGGGGTGTTGTCGCCAGGAGTCGACTTTACCAAGGCCTTCGATTCCATACACAGAGGGAAGATGGAGCAAATCCTACTAGCTTACGGCCTACCAAAAGAAACCGTAGCAGCGATAATGATTCTCTACAGAAACACCAAAGTAAAAGTACGTTCACCAGATGGAGACACGGAATACTTCGACATTGTTGCAGGAGTACTACAAGGAGACACACTAGCCCCGTACCTCTTTATCATCTGTCTAGACTATGTGCTTAGGACTTCGATCGACAAAATCAGAGAAAATGGCTTTGAGCTGACTAAGAGAAGAAGCAAAAGGTACCACGCAAAAACAATCACGGACGCCGACTACGCTGATGACTTGGCGTTACTAGCGAATACGCCTAATCAAGCAGAGACACTACTACATAGTCTGGAACGAGCTGCAGCTGGCATTGGCCTACATGTCAATGCAAACAAAACCGAATATATGTGTTACAACCAAACAGGCAACATTGCCACACTAGACGGAGCCTCTCTGAAACTAGTCGACAAATTCACTTACCTAGGAAGCAGCGTCTCATCAACCGAGAAGGACATCGACACACGACTGACGAAGGCATGGACAGCTATCGATAGGCTCTCGATCATATGGAAGTCGGACCTAACAGATAAAATGAAACGCAGTTTCTTCCAGGCAGCGGTTGTGTCGATACTGCTATATGGATGCACCACATGGACGCTTACGAAGCGGCTGGAGAGGAGGCTGGACGGAAATTACACAAGAATGTTGAGATATATATATATATATATATATATATATATGTATTGAGAGACAGACAGGCAGATATACAGACAGAGTATACATTAAGTAAGAAAGGTGACGTTGGAATTGTTAAGAACTACCGTGGCGGCATAAACTCTTACTTCTATTCCGCTTAAGGTTTATGATACCCTGTTCCTCAATCGCGTCGAACCAGAAATTGAGAAAGTTCTTTAAAAAAAGGAAAACGGTTTTCGTAGAATTCGACCCACAACTTCACAGATTCCGATAGTCTGTTGAATCATGGGAAGATTTTATGCAAAAAACATTGAGGTGACGCTCTTTTTTGTTAATTTTTCCGAAGCATTTGATTTCAAACTCAGATAAAGTTAGAGCAACTACTTGAAGCTTTTGGTCTCCTCAAGAAACTGTTATGATGCTCTATAGTAACACAGGATAGAGACACCAACCTCTTTAATATTGTTGCGAGAGTTCTGAATTGGGATACATTCGCCCCGTATCTATTCATAATCTGCCTAGACTAAGTACTTCGAACGTCGATACGAAAGATAATGGCTTTACACTAAAAAAGACAACAAGCAGATGATATCCTGGAGAATCTCTTACAGACACAGACTATGCAGATGACACAGAGCTTCTTGCAATTACACCTACCCAAGCCGAATCCCTGCTGCATAGCCTGGAGCAAGCAGCGGAGGCATTGACCTCCACATGAATGCAAACAAATGTGATGTTATCGGGGAGACATCTCCATTCTAAATGTCGTTTCTCTTAAATCAATCATACCTCGGTAGCACGGTCTCATCTACTTAAAGTGATATCAATATGCATCTACTGAAGGCGGGAAGTGGTATTGATCGACAATCAATTATATGGGAGTTTGATTAGTCCGATGAAATAAAATGAATTTCTTCCAAGCTGCGGTTGTCTTACGGATGTAGTACTGGGACACTGACAAATTATATAAAGAAAAAGCTAAACGAGAACTGCACAAGAATGCTAAAAGCTATTGTGAACAAATCCTGGAAACAACACCCCTCTACGATCATTTATCCCCTATCTCTAAAACAAAAAAATACGACGAAAAAGACACTGTTGGAAAAGTATGGTCGAACTCAGAAGTGAGGTTCTCTTATGGCACTCTCCATATTGACATACCAGTGTTGGTCGACCAACAACAAGCTACATACAACTGTGTGTTCTGACACAGGGTGCTGTCTGGAAGACGTTCTAGGATCGATGGGTAATAGGCACGAATGGAAAGAGAGAGGCAAGGAAATCCGTGCCAGCAACGTGATTGGTGATATATATATATATATATATATATAGCCCGAAATTGTCATGTTTGAAAGATTTACAAGTTATAAATTATATATGTATTTTAAGAAATTTTAACTTACACACTGGTATACTCAAACACACACAAGCATATATATATATATATATATATATGTGTGTGTGTGTGTGTGTGTGTGTATATATATATATGTGTGTGTGTTGTTCATGCAAATTAACGTATATAAACAAGCACACATACCTACAGAGAGACTTACAGTTAAACACACACACACATACACACACATATGCACATACAATTGTGTATCAACAAATGCGTATTCAGACACTTTGATCAATTCCACGTTATTCATAAAGAAGTGTAATATCTACTTATAATACATTTTCTCTCTCACTCACTATATATAATGTTTGGCATATCTTGACACGTGATAACTATCTTGAAAACGTAAATTTCTACTCGAACATCCCAAATTATCACTAATTCAGCCTGTGAATACATACAATGCGCGTAATATTATATGGTAGTAAGAACATCTGGACGTTGTTGGATTAAAGTGACATACGTTTCTTTGACATAAATATCACTTTTTGGGTCTACATGGGTACAGCCCAGTGAAAAGCATAGCAAAATAACTGCTGATTTTGCGAACTGCAGTTTTTATTTCAGAGTAACTTCTTTTAGACTTTTCACATCAACGGTGTATGTTCTAAAAATAACGAGACTGAAGGTTATTGTACTATAATAGGAACAACGAATATAATTGTAATATCCTTTAAAATACTCTCCATGGCATTTTACCACTTTATTCTAACGATTTTCTGTTGGTCAAAGCAAGTTCGAATTTTCTATTTGTGCTCTTTAATTTGATGCCATTCACACTCACAAATCAGTTTAGGAAACACCGGGAATTTGTATCGAGTTAAGTGTTTTCATTTTGATGTGTGCCCCACTTGCACATTCTTTGCCACGAACCGTTCGTTAAAGCATATCGATTTTATTTTCTTCCTTTTTGAATTAGCACTGATCTCAACAAAGACTCCATGTTGAGATAGTAATCTTGTGGGCTAGATGTTCAGATTTTTCTGGGGAGCAAAGATTTCATTTAAATTTAATATAAAGGAGGTAAATCTTCAGGCTCAGTATTATAATCTGATTGTATTACTCTTTATGAGCGAGATTACCTCCTAAATTCTAAGTAGCAAAAACACTAATTCAAAGCCGAAAAGGCTCTACAAGTGAAAAATCTCAACTGCGTAAATCGTGCAAGTGGCGATTTTCCACAGGGATTGTATATAAATACTCTTTCAGCTGAAAGCAGTTAATTTTCTCTGCCGACGAAGAATACTATCATTTACTGACCCTTCAATGGATAGAAGGGGAATTTATTGATCATCAGATCTCTCTCTCTCTCTCTCTCTATATATATATATATATATATATAATCATCAAATCTATCTCGCAATGAGTCTCTTGTGTCCATTTCCCCTGGCAGGTTCTCCAGATTATTCAGTGTCATCAAAAGGGGTGGATGAAAACCAGAGTATTTAACGGAATGGTTTCAGAACAAGTTCAATTTTAAGTGAAGTTTTACAGATTTAAATTCAGAATTTAACCTTCTAAACTGGTTATCATACCAAAGATTTAAGTGTCCGTTCTGCTCAAATGTTTACTTCGACCTGAAAGGAGAATAGTTGGATACATACCTACCGTATGTGAAAGGAACACAGCCTCCTCGAGGAGAAGAATTCCAGTTGATATTTTGATTTCTTACGACGAAAACCGTTTCACAATCAGCGTATTGCTCCAGTTATTACTACAGAGATTTAGCCTGGCTTTGTGTATTTGAGAGAAGATTTAGATAATCTGAGTTGTTGTCTGCATCTGTCATACGTTCTGCAGTGTAACATGTGCTTCAAATCTTTTTATGTGAAACTATTTTCTTTCATTAGATCTATTGATATTTGTTGTACGTCAACTAGGCAGATTATGAATTGATTTAATGTTGATGTAACTCCTTACAACACTGCAGTAACAATGACAGAGTTTGTTGTCAGTATGGAGTGAGTGACCCAATGCTTTCGTGTTTTCAGAAAGCATCATTATAGTGGTAACAATTCCTTAGGCGATATAACACAGGCTGTTCTTTTTGTAAGATTCTAGGGACCATTCTTGAGGAATTCCAACAAATTGATCAAAGGATAAGTAAACTGATGACTCTGCAGAAGGTTTTACATCCGAGACAGTGTGTAGATAACGTATATGTATCAATAAAAGGGGGAGAATGTCTCGTTACCACTGAGGATTACGTAGATACATCAAGACAAAGTATCGAGAAGAAAGACTAATTAAAGCTGTCGGTAACTGCCACAGCAACATAAATATTCATAGAAAATGGATAAAAACTAGAAAATAGAAACGGTAAGAAAAGCAACTATGAATATTTCCAGTGACAAATTGACAAGAAGACATCAAGACTGCGAAACCTCTAGAGGGGAAACTGAATCTTTGTTAATAGCAGCATAAAACCTTTCTATGAGGACCAATTATATAATTAGTACGCAACAGAATAGCAAATGTCGGTTGTATGGACAAAGAATTTAAACGGTTGATAACATTATAAAAAGATTCAGCAAACTAGGAAAACAGAATAACAGTTCTAGCAAGACTGGATAGAAAAAGTGATACACTGAGAATTGAACAAGTGTTTTAGATTTTAAAATAATACAAAATGGTATATCCACGAACCAGAATGAGCGCTAGAGAATAAGGCACATAAACTTCTTTGTTTGTTTTTTTTCAATTCAAACGAAGTAGCTAATGTTGTGGTGTTTAGGGGTCAAAAGGTAGACACGCAGACAAGAGAAGTATGTTGATACAAGTATATAACAATAACAGAATAAATATTCAGAGTACAGGTGTTATAGAATAGTTAGGAATGGCTTTCCCGTACTGTCAGACAGAGTGCCAAGTAGAGTCGGTATATATTGAGGAGGAATAGTCCATTACCATGTAGGTAGGTATCATAACACCCCCTCGTAAACCTCAACTCTTCAGGAGTCTGGAAAAGAACTTTTTTTTTTTTTTCATACCTCCATTTCTCAAGCTAGTAGTTTTCCTCCGCTTTGCTTTCTTGTCTTCTAACAGAAACGCAAGCATTCTTTTTTTTACAAATTGTCAGATAAAAACTTGACTGACTTGTTTTACCAAATTTAACGTAGAAAGGCTTTTTAGACTTATTTGTTTTTATCTATTTACATTTTGTATTATTTTTTTTTTAAATATCTTCAACGTTTCGGGTTGACTAGAATCAAATCCGTTGATTTCCTTTTCCTCTTAGTATTTCAGGACCCTCTAGAGGGGTTGGAATATTAAAAGTGTCGTAGATGATATCCATCACCGTTTCCTCCGAAGGACCACCTAATTCGATATGCGTCTCCTAAGTTGGTTAAGATGTCCTTTATGCGCGAATTGTGGACCCTTTACAAATGTATATCCTATTCACAATTCTTCTCTCAATTGTACCCGCCTCCCAAGAAGATGTATTGTCTTTAAAAATTCTGAAAAAGACTTGTTCTCTAGGATTATAGCGTTTTGTTGGTACGATGTTTGTTCTTCCAGGCTTCCTCTATTTAGGTTGTAAATTGTCGTACACAGTCCGTATTCTACGGGTAGACATAAACTCGACTGCCGATTGTGAAGCTGGTGTTTTATTATTCAGAGTAATCCAATATACCTGAAGGAATTGTTGAACGTCTTTTTCAGTTGGTGAAGCCCTAACTTTTTTTCAAAGTTCTCTTCAAGGTGTCCACAAATCGTTCAGTCTGTTTGTTAAACTTCTGATAGAATGGAGCGGTAGTGACATGATCGATCTGGTATGATTCGTAGAAGTCTTTAAACTTACTCGATGTAAACTGGCTTCCATTGTCAGACATTATGATGTCTACTACACCAAATCTTGCGAACTGCGCATGAAGAAATTTACGGTGATTTCTGTGGTTGGGTTTTTACATCTATGCACTTCGGGCTACTTTGAGAAACTGTCAACTACAATGAAATAGTAAAATCCTTCCAGTGGTCCAGCGATGTCAGCAGGTATCCTAGACCATGAAAGGTCTGTCTTTGGCCAGGGGTTGAATTTAATTGGAGGTGCCTTGATAGCCAGTACACAGCCTTTTCATAGTTTCACTGCGTTTTCAGTATCTTTGTACATGTTTGGCTAATAGACAAAGCTACGCAGACTCTTCATCCTATTACTCCCTGGATGGCCTGCGTGAAAATCTTTCAAAATAAATTTCTGAAATGTCGACGGAATCACGACGCGTTCTCTGTAGAGTAACACATGTAGAAAAATGTCTTTTGTACGCTTGTCCTTTTCCAAAATGTTTGTCTTTATCCGGTTTATAAACTCATCACAGAGAACATCTTGCTTAATTTGATCAAGTATCACCGGAAGTTTCCAAAATGAATTGCAAAGGGTAATTCTTATTTCCCCTTCAGATTGAAGAGAGACAATAACAGTGTGTTCCAGCGGTTCTTTGTATTTGGGAATTATCCTAGATAGTCTATCAACATGGCCGAATTTATTCGACGGTAGTACACCATTTTGAAAGTATAATTAAGCCGGATTGTACCCCATCTCTGTAGTCTATTGTCTGTGGGAGAAGGCAGACCTTTCTTTGAGGAAAAAATGGTGAGTAATGGCTGTTAGTCAGTCTGTAGCGTAAATTATCGACTATGAATAAAACGGTGAAACTTTGAGACTACAAATATAATCCCCAGTCTCTTTTTCAATTTGCGAATCGTTTTTCTCCGCAGGAAGCAAGGCTCTCGACTAATGAGCAATCGATTTATTTTCCTCATCAGCCATTTTGTATAGAAGACATGTCCTTACACCAGACGAACTCGCGTCGCTGGTCACTATAATATCAAAATCTGGATTGGGTTAGAAATATGTCAGACGTCATTTCTTTTCAAATGGCTCCTGGCATTCTGCTGTCCAAACCCAGGGCTTGTATTTTTAAAGAAATGATTGAGGGGGACACGCAAATCATGCATATTCGATATGAATATCTGGTAATAATTAGCTAGTCCCATGAAACTCTCCAATGAAGCGATATTATGGGGTGCCGGTATGTCTTTAATTGCAGCAGCTCGTTCAGGATCTGGTCTTCTTCCATCCTTATCAATAATGTGACCCAGGTATTTGATTTTTTCCACGAAAAAAAAAATCACATTTGGTCTCTTCAAGTTTAAAACCATAATCTTGAATCTTAGTAAAAACTTTGGAGACGTGTTCCTTGTGTTCGATTATGCTTTTGCTTTTCATCAGAATGTCATCTAAATAAACAAGCGCGAAGTCAAGGTCACTCAGCATAGTACCCATCATCTGCTGAAGAATTGCTGGCGTGATGTTGGCTGCGAGCTATAAACACTCACATTTATATAATCCGCGATTTATATAATAGCTTCAAATTCACCTCTTCAACACGAATTTGCAAATAAGCGTCGCTAAGATCAATTTTCGAGAAATTTTTTTCGTCATTTAGCTTCGCTAATATCATCAAGGCAAAACCAGATCACGATGAGAAAATTTTTCATCGTTACACAATCCTTTCTTTATCGTCGTCCAAATCACCATTCGAGCTACAGCTAGGATCGCGAGAAACACCACACGCTTCTTACCCTGAAACGGAGGGAGAACATTGTCCATGACGTAACCAACGTCCAGCAGCACGAGCTGCTTGGGTTCGATGCAAGCAGTCCACTCCCCGACGTGATCCCAGAACGGGCGAAGTCGCTCGCAGTAGTAAAAGCGTGCACAGCCATTTCTTCTAAACCCCTGCCGTAGCAAGCACAACCGGGCATGTCTGCCAGGCCCTCTCTGAAGTTCAAGTCGAGAAGGGGTAACGCATTCCGTGCAAGTCAACAAGTGAGTGAGAACTCGTTGTTCAAGAAGCTCAATCCTGGCGCCCAATTCCAATGGGAGCGGATCTCCTCCGCCGTCCAGCCACGCCGAAGCGGAACTCACCACTAGCTCCCGATATAGTTCCTTACGAGCTCCCGATATAGTTCCTTACGTCGACCTTCAGCCTTTCGGTCTGACTGTAGGCGAGAAAAAGTCTGACTCGCCTTTAGTCTCCACACTGCATCCCACATCAAGGATCGGCCCAAGTTTGCAAGTCTTTCAGCAAGCCAGTGGCTCTCCAGATCAGGCATACCAAGACCCCTGTTGCGCGTACCTTGGATGCAGACCTGTCTACAGACCATCGGCCTTCGGCCTCCCCAGAGGGAAAGGAATTGCTGAAGCGCCAGCCGACGTGCCTTAGGCAGAGAAAGCACAGCCATTTAAGGATTATTGAAAGCCAGATTCCCTCCTGAGCATTCACCTTAGCTTGTACTTCCGACCAATTTCGCTCCAGCTGGATGTCGGGCCTGAGCCACCCTGGAAGGGTCTCGTTACCCCTCCAAGCACCGAGCCACAAACTTTCACTTGCGTCAAAATTGACCTTGGCTCCTGCTATCCGCTCGTATTCGCCAACCGCCTACTTCCCAGCCTTTAAATCGAGGCGGTGGGATACAAACACTGTGATATCATCGGCGAACGCGGAAACCCTTGCTGTCAGTGGGCCAGCAAAAAAGACACCGCACAGGGCCGGATTCGTCCCCTCATCCCAGCCTACGGAACTGGGACTCCTAAGCGAGCACATAGACAAGAGGAGAGAGGGGACAGCCCTGCCAGACCGAACACTCGATCGCGAATGCCTCGAACGCCTTCCGTTCACCTGCCCCACTGCCCGAGGGTTGTGGTATATCATGCTAATCCATCCTCAGAACTCCGGTTGGAATCCGGCAGTCTCCAAAACAGTCGCCAAAAACCGATGGTCAACCCTATAGAAGGCCTTGGATAGATCTAAACTGATCAGTGCAGCTTCCGTACCATCTTCTTTCTCCTCTAGGACCTCGCGAATCAATTGCAGATTGTCTGGGATCGATCTTCCCTTCACAGCATAGGTCTGCTCGCGGCCGATCAGATCGCTAATGACAACGTGTAAACAATTTGTTAAGACTCGGTCCAAAATCTTTAACTCTGGGTTAAGCAGAGTTATGAGTCTGTAATCCTTTAAACCCTCCCAAACATCCTTGCCACCTTTCTTCAGCAATGTGATCACGCCCTTGATAATGCTAGCAACGATGGCTCCCTGGGCGAACCAATTGTTGAACATATCAGTCATAATAGGAACAAACATGTGCGGCAGCCTCAAGTATAGTTCGTAGGGTAAACCATCTAGTCCTGGCGACTTGTTGAGGCCGACCTGCTTCAACGCATCACAGACTTCACATTCAGTTATCACACCCTCACAACTAGCCGCTTCAGCCGCCTCGATGCGGGGGATGTCGGCAAGATAGCTACAAAACTCCTGAAGCGGGATATCAGGACAGAGAGCAAAACGATCGCGAAAGTGCTCCCAAAAGACATCACGCATCTCGTGATTCGATCGCAGCACGCGCCCATCAGGGGACTTGACGGAATCGATATACCGATCGGGAAACCTTCACACTTCTTCCTCATACGAAGTTGTGTTCGATTTCACAGCCTCGTTGAGAACTCTTTTTAACCTAGATCTATCTAAGAATTCCTTGTAGCGCTCGCTAGTCTCTCGCTCAAGGTCCCCCCAAATAGTTCAACGGTAAGGGAGTCTCCCCCCGCCACCGCCCGGGAAAGTTCACCTTCTGCAGATTTCACTTCCTTGTCCCTATCTAGGTTGAGCTGACGACCGTATTTGGTGGCGAAATCTCTAATCCAATGTTTAAGAGAAACGCATCACCTATTCCCGGTAACCACCCCCACTAAAACCCACTTAATCAGGGATTCCAGCTAGTCCCGGAAGTCTCGTATCTCCAGTAAGGAGGTATTGAACTTCCAGTAGCCGGACAGACTAGGCCTATTAGCTAACCGCAGACTGACCCTAACAAGTTTATGGTCAGTCCACGCTATCAAGTGGAACGTGGGACAACTAACGAAATCGCTATCAGCTCTTCTAACACTCTGTCCAAGTAGGATCCTACTTTGGCAGAGAGTGAGCTATCAAGCCATGTCCGCATCTCCCGCCCTGTGTGATCCAGACGAAACGTGTCGACCAAGTCATAACGAGTCATAATGCCGACAAGGCTGCTTTCACACCTTCCCAACCTTCATGTTCCCCGCCCGACCTTATCTATCTTGGGATCAAGGATCGCATTCCAATCACTCATTAAGACTAGCCGCTTCGAATCGTCCAGGAACGGCGCAAACTGACGAAAAAAAGAAACCCTCTCCACAAAGATATTGGGCGCATAAACCACAACCAGCCGGGATTTGAATCTTTTTACTGCAACATGGGCCACAACCAGTCGGCCCTCGTCACCTGCAAAAACATCGTCAACATCAGCATCAAGGCTACGTCCAACTAGCAAAGAGACCCCTCGCTACTCCGGCTGCCGTATGCTGAGAAAACGTTAATATTGTTCTCCAGTACCCGACAGCCCGCAGCGCAAATGAAGTGAGTCTCCTGCACCGCAGCAACATCTACTCTGAGGTTTTTGATTTCTGCAAGCAAGCGCGCACACTTGCTTGAATCCCTCAGTCCCCTCACATTCAAAGTGGCAAGGTCTAAAGTAATCAGAACCACTTACCTTACTCAGTGTCAACTACGAGCTGGAAATCCTGCGAAGTGAGGATGCCGACGCCCTGACGCAGGAACCAGAACCGAGTTCATTAGTAACTCGGCCGTCCCTAGAAATTCCTCCGACAACCATGGTGTACCGCAACTTTAGGGACCAATAAAAAATGGGATGAACGTAAATCGAGGCCCTGCCCGTGCATTAATGTAACATTTTATTGAGCAAGGCGTGCTCCAATTCTGTCAACCTTATGTCCGTTCGACTGGCTTCTTCAATGAAGCGTCACAGCTCCCTTGTGCGGGTGCTAGCCGAAAGAACAAAGGTGGTCACCATGGGTGCACCCTTAAACAAATATGGGTTTGTGATATCTTCATGGCTTATTTTTGTGAATGAGATTAACTGGTTCAAAGTTGTTTCTTTTTTTAAGTTGATAGTCGATGTTGGGTGATTGAAGTCTGTCAATGAAAAAAATAAAAAAACAAAAACATTAAAAACTTGTCTAACCTCATTTACAGCCGATTTCGTTCTTTTTCTCGTAATTGTCACGCATGATGATGATGGTGGCGTTAGTTCTCTGATCTCCGAATGAGATCAGGAGAAGAGTCTGGGAGTAGAAAGGGGTGAAATAGAGAGAGTTATGGATAGGGGAGGGTCTGTATTAGATTGTTGTGAAGTGGAAGGTGAGGGTTGATGTGGCATGATTGTGCTGAGTGCTGGTGTTGAGATTGATTTTTTTTTTGTGCCTGGCGCTGGGGTTGAGATTGTATATTTTGTGCTACGCTGTTGAATGTGGTTGACAAAGCTTTCCTCCCCCCTGTTGGAATCGCCACTGTCCCTCCTTCTTTTTATGTCTGTAGATATTTCCATCTCCTCAGACTTCTGAGTTGCTTTTCTTCTTCTTTTTTTGTGGATGAAGCTTTGTCTGGTGTTGTAGTTTCCGTTGTGGTATTAATTTAGCGGATGATTTCTTATTGTTTTGTTTCCCCCTTTACGGGTAACCTGAGTCCACCCCTCTTCTTTGTTGGGCTGGCCCCATTTTCCAGGTTTTAATTTTTTTCCGTTGTGGCTTCTGCTGTTGTTGTCGTCTTTGTTGTTGAAGTAGTAATCATGGCGTTAGTTGCTGCGTTGGTGATTATTTTTGTTGTAGCGGTGGTTGTTTCCTGAAGGTAGGATCGTACAAAATGCCCCAGCTGTTTACATGTCCAACAAAGAGGTCTTCTACCTTCAGCAACCACCATCATCGTTGTATCTCTATATGATATCATGTGTTGGATGGCGTGGAACCCTCCCCTATCTAATATCAAAGTAAAAACGTTGTCACCGTATGCCGTCCCATTTGCGGATGTTATGAGTGAATGATCTACGTTGCCGAATGAACTCAGAAAAACGGCAGGAACCTCTCCATTTAACTGCATGGAGACGGTGACCTTTATTCTACGTTTTCCTTTATATTCCGGTTGAAACCGGAAGAACTTCATCGTGATGTTATTTGTGGCCCGTTTCTTTGCTAAGTCTTCAGATGAAAGCAGGACATCCCAGGTTACAAAACTTCTTCTGCAAATGTACTAAGCTGAGATCCCTGCGGTTTTTAATATGTCTTCGAAGACTTCCTTTTTAAGGCCGGCAAGTCTCCTGGTCTTTTGATCAGTGACCACGAACGACAGAGTCTTTGGCTCAACAACCTCAATTAGTTCCGGAAAAGGTAAAATTTTATTTTCTTTGAAGTGCTTGGCGTACTTTTGGACTCTGTTGTTTTCGTAGTCACTAGGCGTTTTTTAATTTTTTTGAATTTGCGTCGACCAGGAGACAGGCGTTGCCGGTGGTCTTTGCGCCGGTGGAATAGTAGTGGCCGATGAAGATAAGGATAAGTCTTCCGGCTTCGGGGAGGGTTCAATGTCATGGAACATATTTGTTTGAGAAAGCGCTTGATTTAAGGTCGGCTCCTCCATAGTTGCTTTAAAAAGGCAACTAGGAGGAGAGGTGTCCGAATGTTATTTTAAAAATGCGCACTTAAAAATTGACTTGTGATTAAACAAACACGAATTACGAGATAAAAAAAAGACGGTCGTTTTGAAAATGATAAAAAAAACGAGTCGTAGTTTGACCATCCTCAAAAACAAACAACAATAACAATTGTTTGAGTGGGCGTCACAAAGCAATAATCAACAATAATAACCAGTCCAACGATAACAATAACAATAATTTTCAAAAAATAACTTACTTCCGGAAAGAATAACCCGTTGTCAAAAAACTCGGGTGAACCTGCTTGGAGTTTTTCTCCCCGAAATCTCAAGTAGAGTCGATATACATTAAGGAGGAATAGTCCATTACCACGTAGGTAGGTAACATAACACTAATTCTGGCCAGAAGAGTTATAATGCTAATTTTAAAAAAATTCTATTTAGTGGATTTTTGCATTAGGGCAGACCCCAGAGGGAAAATGAAAGAAAGTGTAAAGATGGACCTCGCCAGAGAACTACAAAAACTGTGAAACGTGAAGATAACAGTAATAAAACTGTTCTAACTGCACTTGGAATGGCCCCCACATGCTTGGAAAAAAATAAGAACAGAAAATCAGAAGATGAATCGAGACCAGTCAGCCTCCAGCCTTCTTAATACCGGGAAGAATATCCTGAATATTTCTGAAAACCTGAGCAGACTTGCTGTCACTCAGACTCAATTGAAAGACCAGCAACTCATGCTGGTGGAATTTTCAGGGGTTGAATTACAATAATTAAATAAACAACCAAGAAAAAAGAAGAAAATCATAAACAATCTGAACAATATAATTTACCATTTTACTTTCTATTTTATTTTCTCTATTTCGGCAAATTTCTAACACTTTTTTAGCGCGTAATTAAGTTATGTCAATTTGAATTACCCAACTCTTTTAATTTAAAGCGAAAGCAATGAAGTTTTCCGCCTGCCTGGTTTGTTTAGAACGAAAAGGTTCTTTCGTAAGCCTTGGTCATGCACGAAAGAAATGTTTACTTTGCTTTTGCTGTGCGTATTTATCATAAATTGAAAACGTGATTTCGTTTAAATCGGGAAGAAAAGGAGCGGTTTATCGAGATTTAAGTTGTGTTTGACTACACAGGCGTAAATCCCGTATCTTAAAGGTATTATATATATACCTTATCGACTGTGGATATAGAATACCCAGACTGCACTTCTGAGTAAAGGTAAAACCCCACCCAACATGACCATCTTCGCGCTTGAGATGCCGACCTGTATAGCTTGAAGTTAGGATCTTCATAAAGCTGTAATTAGTGACCCAGCAACCAAAGAGATCAAATATCCAGCAACACTCCTCTTTGGCCCTTACTGATCCAGAAGGACGGTTGAAGAGGTTTGATCAGATGAATCCGCTTGTCATGTCAACATTCAGCCTTCATAGGTGTGTCCGTACGTATTCTTCCAATTGATCTTGTGTCCAGCAAGAGACCAACTTTATTTTATCTTTTAAGTGATAGAAGACAGGAGCTGAGGGTCAATTGGGCTGAATTAGCGATACATGAAACAATATAAAATATGTGCAAAAGATGATTGAAATTACGTATAATTATTAATAGTAAATACCAATACTTGAAACCATTTAACTTTGCGTAATCGAATCAGAAAAAATAACCATTAGTGTTTTCTAGCAATGCTTGAAATCATTCAGTATCCTAGGTAAGGCATTAAACTTCATCTGACGGTAATGCTCAAGTCTGGGTATTTGAGGAAAGTGGAATATCTCTCTATTACAATTACAATCAGGTCAAATCTGAGCCGTGTGGTAGTACCTGTTAGTACCCCTTCCATGGGTCATATCGAATGGTTTATTCATTAACTAATGAGTGTAATTATTATTATTTCAAAGATGGCACAATACAGCTGGGTGAAAACTGCTCTTATTACATAGTTGATAAATAGATTTACTAAAGTTGAATAGCAATCATTATCATCTAGTTACGCAACCAGCACTGGTTTTTCTGACTCTTTCTCTCCATCCATTCCTATCAACCATCGCTCCCGGCAGATCTTCCAAACTATATCTGGTGTCCGCACAGAGCTGATGCATATAATTTCTAGCGGGTTGGCAGGTTATGAAAAGACGATGTGTAAGGGTCCATGGTAGAACGTTATGTATAAGTTCCTCCATACTTCTCAAGTTGGTTTTACTTGGACGTTTTTTTGGAGATAGGAAGTTAGTGGCCGTGCAGCCATATTTTTGTAGGGGTATTGCTTCTAGGATTTGTTTAAAATAGCCCTCAACATACTTCTGTAGTTTCCATCAAGCTTTCTCTTTATGCGTTATGTTAGCGTCCATGTGATGCATCCATGCAGTATTATTGACATAACCACAGCTTAGAAGATTCGAAGTTTTATATGATTGATAACCAATCCATGGCAATTCCCACTTTCAATAGGCGTATGTTAACATCACTTTCAGTTGATGAGATATTGCTGCTGAGGTATGTGAACTTGTCTACAAATTTTAGCGTCTATCTACTTTGAGTGGAGGTTACTCCTCGTTTAAAACTTATGTACTCAATTTTATTTGTCGTCTCACCGAGGCCAATGCATTCTGCTGTCTGCTGTAGGCAATTCAATTGGGATTCGGCTTGAGATGTACAATTTGCTAGAAGTTCTTGAGGACTTGCATTGTGTGTGTCTGTCATAGTTTCTGTAGCATATCGGCCGCTTTTTTTTGGTGGAGGAGTTAAGCAATTTTGTCTTTTTAGGTTTATGGACATTCGAAGAATGTCGTCTTAGTTGATTATAAATATATATATCCCCATGCTAGTCTCCAGTAACAATGGCAAATACGTCTATATCTCCACAAGTGAGTGAACCTTTGGTTTCGTGGTTCTACAAAGCATCATATGTGATCTCCACATTATTATTATCATTATTATTATTATTATTATTATTATTATTATTATTATTATTATTATTATTAAAAACTATAAAAATCCAATACACCTTCTCCCCACAAAAATGTATACAAGTATATATCAATGGAAGCTATGGGAAGCATCGTGGTGGATATGAAGTAAGGTGAATGAATCCAAATTAGGGTCAACGTCGAGTTTCGGTAGATGCTGAGTGGAAGAACCTCTGAGGTGAACGGCCGGCATCAAACTGTTCAGTCAGGAAACAACTGCTACTCATGAATAAGGATAGCGTTTACAATGAGGAAAAAACAGTCAAGTAAAGTTTACAATGAACATTTAAATAGCATCACTTGAAACAATTTAGCTATGTACACTGTGTACAAAACATTGATTTATAACTATTAGATAGTAATAGTTAAGGCTAACGGGTTCGAGCTGACAAAGAAAAGAAGCAGAAGGTACCCAGCAAAAACAATTACCGACGCCTACTACGCCGATGACATAGCAATACTGGCAAATACACCAAGCCGAAACACTACCGCATAGTTTGGAACGAGCCGCCGCAGGTATTGGCCTCCATGTCAAAGCTCACAAAACTGAATATATGTGCTTCAATCAAGCAGGCGACATTTCCACACTAGACGGAACCTCTCTGAAACTGGTGGACAAATTCACCTACCTAAGTAGCAGTGTCTCATCAACCGAAAAAGAAATCGACACGCGGTTAACGAAGGCATGGACAGCTATCGATAAGCTATCGATCATATGGAAATCAAACCTGATCGATAAAATGAAACGCAGTTTCTTCCAGGCAGCAGTCGTGACGATACTGCTATATGGATGTACTTCTTGGACGCTAACAAAACGGCTGGAGAAGAAGCTAAACGGCAATTACACAATATTGTTTGCGAGCAATATTGAATAAGCACTGGCGGCAACACCCCACAAAGCACCAACTACTCGGCCACCTGCCTCCCATCACGAAAACTACCCAAGTTAGACGAACCAGACATGCAGGACACTGCTGGAGAAGCAGAGACGAGCTCATAAGTGATGTACTCCTATGGACACCCACATATCACCGTGCAAAGGCAGGACGACCAGCTATAACATACGTACTGCAGCTATGTGAGGATACGGAATGTAGCCATGAAGACCTGCCAGAGGCGATGAACGATAGGGAAAATGGCGAGAGAGGGTCAGGGATATCCCTGCTAGCAGCACGACATGGTAATGATGATGATGATGATGATGAGAATTTTTAGAATTAGTAATATTTGAAACTATTAATCTATGTGTAACTAAATGAAGTATATTGAATACGTTTTTTTTTTAAATCGTAGATTAATAATTGAAACCATATAACTGTGTGCAAACTCATATGGGACTTTAACCTCCAAACGGATCACCAAAACTCGGCCAGAATACAAGACTTAATTATAATCAACAAAAATAAGAGAACTTGCAAAATAATCGACTTTGCTCTCCCGGCTGACCACAGAATAAAACTGAAAGAATGTGAAAAGAAGGATAAGTACCTCGACCTTGCTAGGGAATTGAAAAAAACTGTGGAACATGCAGGTGACAATTATATCAATTGTAATTGGTGCGTTTAGAACAGTTACTAAAGGATTACTAAAGGGACTAGAGGACTTGGAGGTTGGCGGACGGGGGCGGGGGAGACCATCCAAACTACAGCATTATTGAGAATGGCCAGAATACTAAGAAGAGTCCTGCAGACTTGAAGCGACTTGCTGCCACTCATACTCCTGTGAAAAACTATCGGCTAACGCTGATTTGAAAAGCTCTAATAATAATAATAAATACCTTAATAAGCAAATCCAGTAAAATAGAGCAAAGAGAGTAAAAGACTAGACCCGACAGGGATGTCAAGGTGATCCTTCGGGAATCGTGCAAGAAGTTGAAATTTGAGCGTACGGAAAATTGGTATATGCACAACCCAGAATCAGTCCTAGAAATGAGACGAACAAAATTATTTTGTATTTTGAGATACAAACGGATCGTCTAACATCGGCCTGACGACCAAACCTAGTGATTGTCAACAAAAAAAAGAGAACTTGCTGAATTGTAGACTTTACCGATCCGGCTCACCTCCTAGTAAACCTGAAAGAAAGCGAAAAGAGAGATAAGTACGTAGACGTTGCTACAGAACTGCAAAAAGACAATGGAACTTGGAAGTGACGGTGATACCAATGGTAAATAGCATGTTCGGTACAGTCACCATGGCATTGGTACAAGGATTGGAGGACTTGGAAATAAGAGGAGGAGTGGGGATCATCCAAACTACAGCATTGCTGACATCAGTTCTAATACTAAGAAGAGTCATGAAGATTTGAGGAAACTTGCTCTCACTCCGGTGAAAAACCACAGTTAAAATTGGCGTGAAAAACTCTCAAATGCGCGAGGTCAAACCAAAAACTGGACACAAGGAGAGGAAACATTTTTGGAGTAAATTATGGGCAGAGAAAGAACATAACAGAAGGGCTGAATGGATAAAAAAACATGGAAAAATAATTCTAAGAACTTGAAGAGAAACCTGACGCGGAAAGATACCAGGAATCACACAGTAAACACAAAAAATGTACCGAACTGGGAAAAAGAAAATGTATAGAGGCACTGAAGGAGAAAAATGTTGTCTTGGGTTTTTTGTAAAAATGTCTATCTATTTTCTATTTCCACTATTCCTATTACCCACAGACCTATCTCTCTGCCCGCTATCACACACAAAAAGTCTCTCGACGACAGATTAACCAAATTAGGAATACCAATTATACAAGCCACATCACAAACCATAAAAAATTCACAAACATTTCCAAACGCACCAATAACGTAAATACTTCTCACGCAGGTATATATTCCATTCCATGCAAAGATTAAGATAAACAATATATCGGCGAAACCCAACGCAGTCTAGAAAAAATAATTCACAAAAACAAACGATAATTGAATTAAATGACGACTGAAATGCCCTGTTTTCCCACTTATTAATCTCAAATGCACTTTCAAGTTTTCCCAAGCTTCTCTAATCAAACTCATTTATTTGCAAAAAAAAAACAACAAAAAAAAACAGCAGATTATCAGAATCTGCTGTAATTCCACAAAGACCTGGATTTTGCTAGATTTGACCATATTTATCAAACATCATCCTTCATGAAAATATCAAAATTAAAGATGGATAAAAACTTTAAACAAAAAACCAGAGGCAATTTTTTTTCTCTTACAGTGCCTCCATACTTTTAATTTTCTTTTCAAATTAGATATTCCAATGTACTCAAACAATTTTAGCGAAACAGTATATGCATGACGCTCCACCTCCACCACTCCAACGTACATATCACCATTTCCTCTTTTACTTTCTTTCCATTCCTTCCTCTCAATACCTTCCTATTCCTCCTATTATCTCTCTCTTTTCTCACTGAAATTAAGTCAAATCCAACAACACTACTACCACTGATCTTATATCTATTTCCCCCTTTTCCCTTTTCTGTCTATTGTTTTTAGCCCCAACCCTCTTTCATATTTCCATTTATACTCTTTTATATATCTCATCTTTTTGCTAAACTTTAGAAAAAAACATATTCTTTCAGTTGAAAAAGTTCTATCAATATAAAAGAACGAAATATTGTGAATCGCATCAGTTATCTGTGCTTTTAATATAGCAACTTTTCCATTTTTTTTCATAATCTTGTCAGATCTACCAAACATATATAACTTTTCTCCACACACACACACACACACACACACACACACACACACACACACACACACACACATATATATATATATGAAAAGGATGAAGCCAAGCTATTTAGCAAAATTTTACTATTAATTTTTTCTACATTGGGAGATTTAAAAAAACGATTCTCTGATAGTACTCTGGTTTTAAATAATACTACATTCATCCATTTTCTGACGTTTTACAATGCATATAAAGTACTATGTATATAACATAACAGAGAACAATTTTTTTTTCAATTTATCCCTTTATTTAGTCTAATCAAAAAAAAGTTCCAAAATCCCTTTTATAGATAACTCATCCCCCATACACACACACACACACACACACACACACACACACACACACACACACATATATATATATATATATATATATATATATATATATATATATATATATACGGGGAATTCATCTAGCAATTCCAAACAGATACTAATACTCTTAGCAGAAAACATGAAAGGATCTTAAATAAATTTTACAGATAAAATGTGTTTTTAATATCTAATGAAACATGCTTAAATGAACGACTGCAGCCTAACTACACACACACACACACACACACACACACAAAATAAAAATAAATTAACGAGTTATGGAATGTTTGAAATATGTAGATATGAACGAAATAGGTTGAATGCCACCATAGATCGATCAATAGATAGATGCAATATAATCTTTTACATAATTTTATTACTTTTTAAAAATAAATTTCGAACCCTTATAGTATTACACAATTTTACGTGGTGTAATGGTTAATGCGATGGACTGCCTTATCCTAATAAGCGAGTTCGTACTCCATTTGCGCTATTACGTTCACTTTCGGGCAAATGCCCTTGGGTAAGGTATGAAACACCTTGTCGTCCCTGTTATGGGTTAAATAGTACCACTACTGTTCTTCTACGAGAATGGCTTTAGCATTAAATAACTTACAAAGGTTGATATGCCATTAAACAAAGAAACCAAACCAAACAATTTTGGAAGAGAGCGCTTCTAACAGAAAGAGAATATTTTAACAATCTCATTTTTTCATTCCATTTAATAAGTATAACTGCAAATTTTTAAAAAATCATAAGATTCACCATCACAAATTCAAACTTGCTTGTGAAGGTTTAATGTTGTCATATTTTTAAAAAGACGAAACGTTTAATGTTGGTAAATAATTCAAACTGTAAATAAATTCCTCCTCTGAAGAGTTTATGCTTTTTCATGTTTGTACATTTAATGCCGTCGAATTTATTTCCAGACGCCTATATATATATATAGGAGAAACAAAGAAAGAGAGAAAGCGAAAGATATATATATATATATATATATATATATATATATATATATATATAGAGAGAGAGAGAGAGAGAGAGAGAGAGAGAGAGAGAGAGAGAGAGAGAGAGGGAGATGTGTGTACCTCTATACAATAAGCAGATTCGAACTAAAGTTTGATCTGTGTAAATGTCAAAGAACAAAACGACTTCCATCCGTTTTTTCTCACTCTCGATGTGATTTCATCAAAGTTTACCCGCCTCAACAACTCCGACTTAATTACAGTCTATTAATGTGCCTGGAAGCACCGTGAACAAAATCGTGAATGAGAGATGCCAACAAAAGCATTCTCGTTGCAAGTACCTGTCACTCTACCTCCTCGACATAAACGTTACTAATCTTCTTTGTCGCCGTTTAGTCCATGGCTTTTCTATGGCTGACCGATTACCTTTTGCTTTGGTGCCGGAAAAGATGTTTTGTTGAGAGAAGCTTTTGCTTGATGTGAACAGAGTAATGGAGTCAGAGAGATTAGTCAAAGAGAGCTACGAAAAAGAATTGTACTCGATAGTAGAGAGTCATACAAAATGAATGGAAAGTGGAACGAAAGAGTCAGTCACCAATATCTCACAATATAGAAAGGATACAGAGAAGGAAAGGAAAAAAACATGAAGCTTAAAAGAGATCATAAAAAAGAAAAGATGATGTAAAAGAAAAAGTCTTTTAAGAATGGAATGTTGTGAGAAACGAAAAAAAAAACACGAATGCACACACACACACACACACACACACACACACACATATATATATATATATATATATATATATATATATATATATATATATAAGTGGATGAATAAGTCCCTTGAAGATTATAGCTGCATTTGAATATTGCCACAGTATAATTGAGAAAGGATGTGCTTTTTATTCATCTTGGAATAAAGTGCGTTGGCATGGATTTGTATTATATTGAAATAAATTTTGAGTAAAATGACTGCTTTTTTATACTTTGACACAGATTATTCCTTTGCCAATGTCTCTCTCTCTCTCTCTCTCCCTCTCTCTCTCTCCCATATATATATATATATATATTGAGAGAGAGAGTGAGAGACAGAGAGAGGGAGGGAGAGTTTGAGAGAGATCAACGAGAGATAGTTATAGATTAGATTAAAAAAAAATAGAGAGAAAAACTGAGGATAATGCAATGGTAAAATCAGAAAATATCTAAATTTACCGATCGACAATTTTTTTAAACGCGTTAGCGTGTATATGTGTGTGTTTGTTTACGTGTTTGCTTTGTTTTTGCTTTTACAAACTATAAATTTCAAACGATAAAAGCTTAAAAAAACATGACGTTTATGTAATTAATTTAAGAAATTAAAAAACAGTAAGAAGAAAGTAATGTTTAGTTTAGTTTCTTTATTTTCAATCCACGTAGAAAAAGAGTAGTGGTAATATTAAACTCATAGCTGAGTGAATAATAATGTTCGTTACTTTCCTTAAGGTATTTGTCCGAAAGTGAATGCTGTGGAGGACATATTGGAGCATACTTTTCTAAAGGGTATTTGTTTGAAAGTAAACATACCGACTGGAGTAGGGGAGAAAAAGGAGTAATTCTAGAAAAAAAAGAAAAAAAAAACAAAAAAAAACAGGAGTGGGATTCTATGTCTTTGTGTGCAATTGGGAATTGATTATCCAAGGCAGAATTTGCGCAAGGTCAAGAGTATAAATCCAGGATGGGAAAATTAACTCGAAGGACAAAAAGACAATTTAATGAAAGTTTCAAGAGTCTCTCGAAAGAATTGTGAACAAAGCATCTGGCATCAAAGTTCATTTCAGATGTTTAATTCTTATTAATTTCAGTGTCTTAGATTTAATTACTTTGTGACCAAGATACAGAAGGTACAAAAGAATAAAATTATTACCATCGTATAAGAAGCAAATAAGAATGTAAATGTTGATCCATTTATCATTACTCCACATTATGCTACACAAACAAGCGAAAAAAATTAGCAAATGAAAATGAACATTTGAAATCCCTGTCAGAGCATTGATCTAGTCAAATATTGGATGTTGTTTCTTCAGATCAAATATTTAAACCAGCAGAAAGTATTGCCGTTAAATCCAAAATAAACGACATTTGATGTCAATAAAGTTGTAGAAATGATCTCAAATAATCCTCAAAGATGAAACTTGATAGCATTAGAGTAATTTAAATAATAATTAAGAACAGTTAGGAATGGGTTAATAATGTTTAGTGAAAAAATCACAGTTGTAACAACTGATGTGTGAGCTTAACAACCAAATGAATATTAGGCTGTTTTGTTTTTGTTCTTAGTTTTTTAATTTATTTTTCGGATGACTGAATGATATCTTTTAATTTAATCGAAGACATAGTATTAAAATAGTCATCATAAACTGAATATAACCAACACACTTACTACTACTACTACTACTACTACAAAAAAAAAAAAAAAATAATAATAATGATAAATCTAATCCAATTCTCATCTTCTATAAACATTTAAAGTCACAGGGGTACCTTGCCTTCATTGCATCACTCAGGATAATAGGAGGATTACCTGCTGGTACACTTGTCATCTTCAAGTAACATAAAACGAGTTGTACTGGGTTACATGGTACGAGTCGAAAGGAATTATATCTTACCTGACTATTTAATGTTTTACTTCTAATCTTTACTCAAAAATACAATTAAAACAAAATAAATATTATAATTATTCTACTGGATTTTCGATGAAAACAAATAACCCAGGCCAGGACAGGAAATTTGACCAATTTGTAATCAACAAGAACAGAAATTGTCAAATAGTACACGTCCCCGTTTCAGCAGATCAAAGAGAAAGAGAAGCGATAAGCTATGTTAAATACACCTCTTTGGCATTTAAAAAACTTGTTGAACAGGAAGTTGGTTTTGGTACGATAGTTAATGATCGAACGAAAAATTAACCGGCACATATGTTGCTACAGGTTCTTTTTAAATTTCTGATGATGATATCATTTAATCTAATAATTAAGAGATAATAGTTAAACTATTCCATATGAATTAAGTATAGAATCAAATAATCACAAATTGAAGAGAGAGAGAGAGAGAGAGAGAGAGAGAGAGAGAGAGAAAAATATCTATTTAAGAACATTTTTTAAAAAATCATTGCGTGTAAAAATGTATTATTTTATTGTCGTTTTATATTATATACATTTTACAAATGACAAGTAGATGAGGTGATATTGCTTAAAATATCAACTGCGCCGCATTTTCCTATACAAAATTGTAATGTTATATCCCTGTAAATATATATGGTCAAATTGCCCGCACATGCACACGCATAAAAGGAAGTACTCATTCATGCATACTTTTGTGTGTAAAAGAGATATTGGATGTAAATGCCTCTGTGTGTTTGTGTGGGTGTGTGTATGTGTGTGTAAGTGTGTGTGTGTGTGTGTGTGTGTGTGTGTGTGTGTTAATCAATCGGTTTGTGGCCTAACACAATGTCAGTGGCTATATGAATTTTAATCGATAAAATTTATATTTACTTTCGTATTTAGTGTACTGACAGAAGAGCTTATGCTAAAAAGATAAATTTCTTCTCTAAGATAAAGAGTATTCCTTACTTAGGATGCAAACTTACTGGTTTTGATAGATAGATAGATAGATAGATAGATGGATAGTATCAAGTAAATATATATATATATATATATATATATATATATATATATATATTACTGGACCTCACTTGTAGAACGGAAGCGACAATATTTCAACCTCGACTTTATTGCAAATGATGTACTTATCTTTCAACACGTAGATTTGGGTTTTCCGCCGGATGATACGCCTTCATATGATGACATATGATTCGTTCCAGCTAACATAAAATTCTCAAAAAGTCGGTTACATTTACGTCAGAAATCTTGTATGAAAATGTTTGATTCTTTTATTTCTCGTCCTACATCGTATATATATATATATATATATATATATATATATATGTGTGTGTGTCTGTGTGTGTCTGTGTGTGTGTGTGTGTGTGTGTGTGGCATTTTGGCGAATATTCCTAATAATTGTTTAAGAACTGACAAGAAAATTGGATTTAGGGATTGAGAGCCACTGCATATGTTTTTTTGGTTTTTTTTTTAAATATATTTATTGTTTCTGTTCAAATGAAATTGATCAAATTAGATGATAATTGCTTTGGAATTAAATTTTCATAAGTGAATTAAAAGTAGGACAACAAAAAAATAATGATAATAATAATAAATACGATGAAAAAAAAATATTCTGAAAATCTGAAATCAAGACTTTTAAATCAACCAAAGTGACTGAAAATTTCAATCAAAGAAAAATGGGCTAATTTGGGCTCTTAGTCGTATCAGCAAATTACAAGTTGGTAAAGGAAGGAAATGGAATGTTGAAAATTAAGATTTTTCCTTAGATCTGAGGAAACTGAAATATGATCGTGTATATAATATTGAAATAATCCGAACAAAATTTCCGCGTAATACTGATTGAACTTCCCAAGTACATATATGTACTATAGCCATACATGAACATGTGAAATGTACATAAAATGTTCATGACACATATACATAAAACAGAGGAATCCCAAAACACGAAAAACACGTAACGACTTTTTAGTTCAGGTACGAAACCTTTTATTACCTTTGAGTTAAAGGTTTCGACATACGGAAGAGATACAAATTCTTTCTATTCTGGCTTTTCCATCTGCCCCCGTCTCGTGCGGATCCCGTAGCGCACCAATTCGTCTGGCCTCTGCGAGCCCCGAAAGTCGACCCTTCTCGTTTCGTGTCCAGTTCTCAACTCTACAAACTGACTTTTTCAACCCCCACCACATCCTCCGCCCGCTTCCGGTGCGTGACGTCACCCGCACTCTCTAGCCCCGTTTCCAATCTGGGCTATTGTGACATCTCTGAGTGACATATCCGCTCCACACGCGCGCGTGAACACCTGCGTTAATGTTGCACCTAAGTAACCTGAGAAATGAGCCGAAAGATTCTCAGCCTAACTAAACCCAAAGGCATAAAACAAAATCCCTTAGATATTACATATATATATATATATATATATATATATATATATATATATATATATATATATGTGTGTGTGTGTGTGTGTTTGTGTTTCATGCTTTATGCATTCATGATACAGAGTCTATCAGATGAATGCGTAAAGCATGAAACCCAGGGTCACACACCGTACCATGTAATATATATATATATATATATATATATATATATATATATATATATAAAGTAAAGTTGGCGACCTTAGTCGAGGGTGCCCTGAAAGCTCCCTTTTCAATAGTTACTGTACCAAGGTGTTTGAGAGGGTGATACTCCTTCCTAGGATAGCTTCCATATATATATATATATGTATATATATATATATATATATATATATATATATATATATATGTGTGTGTGTGTGTGTGTGTGTGTGTGTGTGTGTGTGAGGAGGGGTGCTGGTGCATGTCTGTGTTTGTGTGACCAGTAAAGAAAGAAATATTCTTTTATATATATGACAACAAATCCCTTGTACATAAAGCTTCTCGGAAAATATGAAGCGTTAAGACAACACACACACACACACACACACACACACACACACGTACACACGCGCGCGCGCGCACACACACACATACACACACACGTACACACCAACACCAATTGAAAAAAAAAGCATTTAATCTTTCATAGAATACATATTGTTTCCATTCTTAATTTTTTCCTTTTAAGAGTTGAATAAAACATTTTTCTTATTTAAATAAAAGGTAAAACGCTGTGTTCTTTTCTAACATATTCAGATCTCTAAATTTGAATCAGCTGGAAGTATTATTTCTTTGCTTAAAAAGATATTTTTTCATAAATGACACCTATGGACAAACATAAAAGTTTTAAGAATTAATATAAACTTGTCAGTCCATTAATATTATGATATTAATCTGAAAATAAAGTTAAAATAAATAAGATGATCAATGAATTATGAGAGCGTTAATAACAATTGGCTTAGAAATAAATTTGAAAGTAATTTTACTTGTGATAATTAGTATCTTCTCTGACATGCGACTTTCTTTTACTTATTTATTTATGTCTTCATGACAGTAATTATCATCGGGTTTTTGTTTGGAATGTCCCACAGTTTAACTCCAATTTTTAGTCCTGTAAATACGTATATTCCGCTTTGGAAACCAATATTCATTAATTGTACTCAGAATAAACTGAGTAAACAAGTTGTCGACAGACAAAAAACGTGACATATTCTTTAAATAAAAAACGATACATTGTGGTGAATTTTTCGTTTTACAATTTATAATCAAATTTGTAACTTTCGAATATTAAGAGGGATCTCCAGTTGTGATCACCTCAATCCTTAAATTTTCCACGCGGAAAACTCTATTAGATCATAATCATTAATCGATTTTTCTCCATTATTTAACAGAAATTATCTAATATATGATAATATATATTTGTATAAAGAGGCTATTGATCTTGTGGGAGCTATGGCAACGATGAATGAATATATAACTTGTACTTATGTATTTGACTTGTAGGGCAACTTAAGTAGTGATAACCAGAAAGGAGCGAGAGGAAATATAACAATAGAGACGGAGACGAGTTTAGAAAAAATATTCTTGTTTGTAGTCGTTTGTTGTCGTTTGGGACGTCGTTCTTTTTCTTTTTAAAAGATAAGTTGTATACCAGAAGGATAACATTATGAATTGTAGAGAAGGATAACGTTATAAATCCATGTCAAACCCGCTTGCTAGATTAAATAGGTCTTTTTTTATAGCGCCTGAGTGGCTCAAACCAGCTTTTCTGAGAGTCTCGTAGCAAGGGTTATCATTTTTATCTCTCTCACCTGTTTCCAGTAAGAGAACAAACGGAACCCGTTAAAATTTGGCCGGTCTTTACCACCTGCGCAGTGGCTATCGAGAGGAACACTTCCGTTTCAATCGCTGAATGGTGCTTTGATAGATCTCGACAAAGTTAGTAGCTATTGATGTCTGATTTAAAATATGCACTAATATGTAAATTTACTGCAACATTCGTCATTGCCGTGATTGTTGGATACCAATTGTAGTTGTAGGAAACGACAAATGAGGTTAGCAATTGTAATTGTAGTTGTTACATTTTTTTCCTTCTAGATTTTTACTATAAAATTAAATCATATCCTTTTATGTCATCTATTTTTTCTTCTGCTGTAGATTACGTTAACGATTATAAATGTTTGATTATGTGGTGACTGAGGTGCACTGGGTAACAATCTAGAGACCCAGGTCATTAATATTGAATTGAGCTTGTATAAATTCGTGGCCTTCTATCGTATTAAACTTACTAAATGTAGTGACCTGTTAGTGTCTATTAGTTTTAGTAGAATTCTGTGCAGGCAGATTTCCTTAAAGATCAAAATATTTCTTTCGCCATTAAACTACCGAGCAAGAAAAAGATGTTATCTTTTTAATTCATTGTATTAGTTTAATCATTTTTAAACCTTTTCTTGAGCTTCTGTTTGCATCATAATTTTCTGCTTGCATCTTATTTTTAACCTTTTAAATTTTTAGCTAATTGTAGATATGATGCAGAAGTCTTATGTAGAATTTTCAAGTAGATTTCCTTAAAAATCTTGAATTTTATCAAAAATTAACTATTAAAAAATCCTTGAAAATATAGATAAATATCTCCAATAGAATAAATTCATTTACTTCCCTTATATCTTTTTGACTTTTTGATATTTTTGATATTTTTAAGATATATTTTTTAAATATAATCTTTAAACGTCACTTAATTTTCTTTTTCCATTTATTTTCTCTATTATATTTGCCAATATTTCTGAATTCAGACATCACTAAATTTGCCTATATACAATGTCAGTAAGCCAGTAGATTCTTCACTTCCCTTGCATGTTATCGGAGAAAATTATGACATTACCAACTCTACAACTAGGGGTCACTTATCGCCCAAATTTAGCTCAGTGGACCTTCACAATTTTGCCCATGTTAATATTGATAATCAAGTGGAGGAGAGTAACGATTCTTAACAAGGCTACAGCTACGAAAAAGAAAATTCTTTCGAGAAATGGAAAGGATGTTGCAATAAATATATCTGGACAAAAACTGAGTATTTTAAAGGGCACTACACTGACATAGCTTAATGTAAGGTACATCATCTTTTATATTCAATGCATTATACTATGTTTACATATATACATATGTGTGTGTGTTTAAGTGAGTGCGAGTGTACGTTTAAATGTGTTTGGTTCTATATGTGTGTGTACAGCCACACCTATGTATATACATGCATATGTGTGAGTATATATGCTTGTATTTTTTAATTCTATCAAGAAAAAATCGATAGTTAGATGTGCCACTATTTAGCAAAAATATTGTTATCCAATAACATCCCATCGAGGAGCAGAAGTCTGGTGATTTATTTGACGGTTTGGGTTAGAGATCATTTTTGATTGAAACTGTCAATAAGAAAATGTGCATTTTGAGTTTTTGTAATTAGATTTCTTTGGTACTGGAGGACATACATGTATTTTGTTTACTTTTTTTTTTTTAATTAACAAATTAATAATCGTGTGATACTGGGGTCTACTGACAAGATTCTCTCGGATAAATTTTTTTTTGGAAATTACCTGGAGTGTAAGAGTAAGGAGTGTATGTAAACTAAGTCAATGTGCCATATGTAGCAAAGATTAGTAAATAAAAAACAAATAACATTTTACAAAAGAAATAATTTTAAAAAAGACTGAAATCAGATAATAAAATTCAGAGCTTTTCATTCGCAATTCTAATTTTTCTATTATGATGTGAACTTCACAAGAATGCTACGTGCTGTCTAAAACAAATCCTGAAAGCGACACTTCGCAAAAGAGCAACTGGACGACTTCCTTCCACCTTTCTCTGAAACTATCCAATTAAGACGAACAAGACATGCTGCAGAAGTAAGGATGAACATACAAGCGTCGTTCTCTTATATAAAACTTCATATAGATACGACAGTGTTGGTCAATCAGCAAGGAATTACATAGATCAGTTCCGTGCCGGCATTGGGTACAGTTTAGAAAATCTGTCAGGAGTGACGGACGATAGATACAGATGACAATAGAGTCAGCAACCTCCGAAAAGTCAGGATGATTTGACAATGATGAGAATAAATGAAAATAATTTTGCTTTGGAAAGTTAAATAGCAAACTAATTAAGATAATGCTTTGGGGAACAAATAAGCTTTCTTTAAATTTATTTTCGATTTGTAGTTGATCCTTTCAAAAGGATTTTATGTAGAAATCGGACGATCATCACACAAAGACGTTATATATATATATATATATATATATATATATATATATATATATATGTATATGTATATATATATATATATATATATATAATGATTGAGAAAAAGGAAACCAGTATCGTGTCGGGGGTACCGGTTAAAAGCCCACACAACACATACCCACATATGCATGTGTGCGTGTATATTATGATGGTGATCATCATCATTTTGCAGTACAAATTTACGAAATGATGTTTATATGTAGATTATTCTATATATAAATACTATATATATATATATATATATATATATATATATATATATATATATATATAGTATTTATATATATAGAAATATTAATATATAAATATCATTTGGTAAATATGTACTGCAAAATATTGACCATTCATAGAATCCTTGAAGGCGTACGGGTAAAAAACCTACAGGCGGCAATACTATTTGTCGACTTTGATTCCATTCACAGAGGGAAAATGGAACAAATCCTACTAGCACACGGCCTACCTAGCTTCGTTCGTTTCTATACTGCTATATGGATGCACTACCAGGACGCTAACGAAACGGTTGGAGAAAAGCTTGACGGCAATTACACAAGATTGCTGCGAGCAATATTGAACAAGTCCTGGAGGCAACACCCCACAAAGCACCAACTATACGGCCTCCTACCTTCCATCACAAAAACTATCCAAGTTAGACGAACCAGACATGCCTGCTAAAGAAGCGGGGAAGAACTCATAAGTAATCTACTCTTATGGACCCCAACATATGGCCGTTCAAAAGCAGACGACCGGCTCGAATATACATACAACAGTTCTATGACGATACGGGTTGTAGCCCTGAAGACCTGCCAGAGGCGATGAGCGATAGGGAGAAGTAGCGAGAGAGGGTCAGGGATATCCGTTCTGGCGGCACGACATGATGATATATATATATATATATATATATATATATATATATATATATATATGTATGTATGTATGTATTCGTACGTACATCATTTTTATCTCCCCGTAATATCACGCAAACATTCCTGGTAGTCACCTCGTCTTTCTGAGTCATAATTTTTTCACATACAACGTGCCATTGGACCTGTACTTGTCAACCATCAATACTACCGACAGCTATGGCTTGGTGACAGTTTTTATTCATATTATGTATCTCCTTATCTCTTAGGTGTAGTCCACGTGATGTAATGGCTAAATTTATTCGACTTAGGCCTCGGTGTAAGCTATGACGTCCACTTTCTTATGAATACTCTTGAGAAAGATATGAACCTCCTTATTACTCTTGCTGTTGGTTATATATTATCACTATTGTTCTTCTACAAGGATGGCTTTGGCTTTAGATGATTTGTGAAAGTTGACATACCAGTAAAGAGACCCAACAACCAACTATCTTTGCCTCTTATTTCGGTTAATGATATAGCATTGATTAAGTAGGGTCTTATTTCTATTGAAGTTTGCCCTAATCATCGTTTTCCCTTATCATCTCTTGAGATGCTCATATTCTCATTCAGACAACATTGCTGGAGAGCACGCTTTGCCGAAGAATGATCTAATCTGCTAAGTTCTGGGACATTTGAATTAGTTGGCAGTTATAATTGAACGTTCCTAATCAAGATAAGACCATGTAACCCTCTGTTGGATTCTTAATCTACTCAAAATTTCGCTCAGGTGCTCAAGATTTGTAATAGGATCCTGGATACAGTGGGTGTAATCCATGTTCTTCATCCTATCATTCGAATTATATTCTTCAATCAGAAGATTACGTTGCTTACACAAGCGCACCTTATGAATGCGCAAACCGTAAAGTCTGTTGAAATGTCTACTACAATCACACATTGTCGTCAGGTACAGCCCTAGGTCGTTAATCTTTAAGTCTGTCAAATGGGTGATATATTGTCCCTCCCCGCCACATTAACCCCGAGAGCATTTTCCTTCATATGTGCTTGTCATGTTGGAATATTAATCTCTGACTTTTATCAATGTCACCCAAACGAACAAACGTCCCGGAGCGTCACTACGTCTTTCCGGGGTGGCACCTCGTGTTTCTCTATTGTTATATATATATATATATATATATATATATATATATATATATATATATATATATATATAAAATCAGCGAAGCCTAAACCATAATATCAGCATATAAAATATGGAACCATTGGTGTGGCTACTATTTGGTGACTTGGCCTTTTTTCTTTAGCTTTAAAAAACAATTTTTTGAACTAAGATCTGATAAGTGTTCTACCAAAATTGAAGGAAAATATCAAGAAAGAAATATATTTCTTCAACCCAAAATATCTTTAAACAATCTTAGTTCTTTTTCAGATAATCTTTTTATATATAATATACATTTTACTCCGGGTAAATAAGGCCTTGTTAGGTGGGTATGAACTTGAGAATGCGCTAAAAACTCCATTCGTGTTGTGTTTAGAAGATGCATATTTTTGTTTAACGAAGATACTTTACAGCATTTGGAGGGAAATTAAAGTCGTTCTTTATTTACATAATTCTGATATTTTACCCTGAGATTAGGTTTAATCCTTAAGAAACAACACAAAATTTTTTAAGAACTTAGTATACAAGAAAACAATTCGATTTCTTTTTTGTTTTCATAAGTCTGTACTGACGATACAAAGGTGAGAATCGAACTAAGAAAAATCGTGTATTCTTTTCCAATAATACGTCGTAAACAACCATGACACCTGCAATCGATGTATCTTCTAGGAATGCAAGTATACCCAAGGAAATCTAAAAAATGAATATTTCTCTCTCCCTATATATATATATATATAGGGGTGTTTGTGTAAGGATGATAAAACTTCTCAATTAGTTCAGGAAGAAAATGGTCAAACACTAAAATATACTTATTCGTAATCGTATATTTATCCGTAATGTCAATAAGCAGGGATCCTCATGCTCTCTTACTGATCAACCCTTGTTGAAAAATAAAAGATCAAGGGGAAATTTAGACTTAGATTTGGCAGGTATTACTGTTTGTGTTTGGGAGTGTTCGTGAGATATATGATAGACATAAAAATATATATATCAATTTATATATATATATATATATATATTTATTTAATAGCATAGATGATCATCTGCGACCCAGAGTTTCATGCCGCCTAATTACGACAATCATCAATCAGGGAAGAGGGATATTTGAGAAATAGAAAAAAATCAAAAAAATACAGTCAGGCAAATATTTACGTTGAGATTTGTGTGACTTTTTATGTGCGTAAATGTGTGTGTAAAATTTGCATTGAAGAGAGAGAGAGAGAGAGAGAGAGAGAGAGAGAGAGAGTGAGAGAGAGAGAGTGTGTGTGTGTGTGTGTGTGTGTGTGTGTGTGTGTGTGTGTGTGTGTGTGTGTGTGTGTGTGAAGATACATGCGTCTTGCGGCAGATTTGAGGTTGTCTCCTGGATATTGTTGTAGCAAAATGTAGCAAAGATTCTCAGTAGATAAGATTTAACCAAATACTTTTTTAAGCATTTGTGTGTGTGTTTGTGAGATGATGATTTAACTAAGGAACTAGTCATCATCATCATTGAATTACGAAAAAATAAATTTTGATTTGTATGCATTATAGGCGAAATTGAAGTCTGAATGGTAAGATATATTATGGGGTATTATGCAATATTAGTATTTTATATTGTTTTGTGTTAGATTGCAACAACATTGTATTGGATGTTTATGCTGTGTTAATGTTACATTACATATATGTTGTTGTAATCTATGATTGGACGTACGGAATATAATATATTAAGATATTCCAAAAAGTGTTTGCATTAGTCGAGTTAATGTTTTTAGCCTTTTTTTATGTATACATGCACGCGCGTGTGAGTGTGTGTGTGTGTGTGTGTATCTTAGGAATAAATCATCATCGTTATTATATCATGAAGAAAGTAATCTTAATCAGGGAAAATGTATGGCGGGTTTAAAACTTAAAAATGAGGGAGGAGGTAATGTATCATGAAGTATTTTTCCATATTAGTATTTTATGTTGGAATATGTTTTGTGTTGGATTGCAATAATACTTTCTATTAGCTGTCTATGTTGTATTAAAGTTATATTACGTATATGTAATTGTAATCAATGGTCAAATTTATATAAGGAATATGGTGAATATATTGTATTAAAGTGTTGCAATAATTGCTTGCATTGGCTATGTCATTGTATGCCCAGAGATGATTTTAACTTAAGGGTAAATTAATATCATCATTATAGCACCTATGTATTGTTTGGCTGAGTTGTTGTTTTTTACGATGGCTCTGTACACAACGTTTTTTTGTAGGAAGTTTCCTTGTAGTGGACATGTTTCTTTATCCCTACAGTTGCGTTGTTGTTGGGGGTGTTGCTCTGGAGGGGTTCATTTTTTTGTTGTGGCCTTTTATAATTTGAGATATGTTATTTTTACAACCGTAGCTGACATTTATATTGTTTCTGTTGAAAATTTTAGCTAGGGGTCTACGATAGGAGAAGTGTTTGCATATCAGATTTAGAAAATCCCTGTCGCTATTTAATGCCACGCATTTATTGTTAGGAAGGTTGAACCAAGTTATGTTTCTATTTATGTGTTTTGGTTTGCTTTTTGGAGGTGTGTATTCAAATATTTGTTTATAACTGCTATTTTAGTGTGTTATCATAAATGTGTTTGTTTTTGTAGAACATGTCAATGTGGGAAGGATTATCGGATAGTCTGCGGCTAATTGGTTTGGGTATTTGTCTGATAATTGTGGGTGGGTAGTTTGAAGAAGTATTTATGTAAATGGTTATATCGTTCTATTTTTTGTATGGCTCAAATATACCTATATATATATATATATATATAGTTTAGTGTGATACCAAAGAAAGTTACTGTTTATTGGTTTGTGCTTATGCTAATTTTAAATTACAGTAATTTTAGTGCGTTGGATATCCTTTTTCTGTTGTTATCTAATTTTGGTAAATTTGGGTTCCTTATGATGATTAGACCGTCGTCTCAGTATAATCCGATATCGGTGTTATTGATTATATTTGATTGTTGAGAAAGTATCACCGCACCGAGCTGTTCGCAAACTTAAGCGCCGTCAAAGCTATCCATGGTTACATCGAACAGTTGGTTATTAAGTTTTTTATTCATGGTTTGTTTTCATAGAAGAGGAGTGATTTGCGGTAATGCTTGATGATCCTGATATCCTCACGTGAGACGGGAACATGCTGGGCTGCTTATTCTAAAGTTCTATCAAGTGTGTGTGTGTGTTATGATGGAGTGATAGAAATCTGTGATGTCAAATTGGATGAAGGTTGTAATGTATTATTAGATATTGCAATGAACCAATTAGTAACGACTTTAGTGTTTTTTCCACTGGTTGCGATGTAGTTTTTCTTTGAGGTGCCTATTTATATTATCCTGTATATGTTTGTTAATTTATTCCGATTTCGGATTTAGTGGGGTTAATTAATCGATATGATGGATTAGTTTTGAAATTCGGATTGTGATCTTTAATTTTAGTAAAGGCTAGTTGATCGGTTATACAGTTTATTTTGTGGTCAATGTTTAATTCTAGGGCAATTTCTTTGGTTTCTTTGTTTATGTTGTTCATTTTAGTTTCAGGTGCTTTTTTGTATGTATGTGTTACGTTGTTTGTTGTTGTAGTTTTTGAAGCAAATAGAATATAAATTGGTTGTTTTGTCCGGGAATAGGAATATTTTCTTTGAGTTGTGTATTATTTTACTGTCATTGATATTTTTTTTTCTAAAAATTGTCCAGGTGTTTCCTGAATTTGATATTTCTGACCATGTCTGTGACATCATTTTCGAAGTTTAGCATATCCTTACATATTGGTGGGCATTTTTGTGATTTCAGGTTGAAATTATCAATTGTATCGATGTTGTTAACACACACGCACACACCCACGTACAAAAACACACACACACACACACACATATATATATATATATATATATATATATATATATATATATTACCTGGTTAAGGAATACCTTCATCAGTCATTTAAGTTGTGAAAGAAGGAACAGCATTATGTAATGTAATGTTGAAGAAATTTAAGACTGACAGAATTACTACAGAAACAAATAAAAAAATATAATGTTTACGTCGAAGATGTCATAGCTGACACTCAAATTCGAAACTGTTTTTCAATGTTTCAGCGAAACATCATTGAGAGATCAACCTAAAACAGGACGCTCATCAGATCTCGACAAAATTACTTTAAAAGAATTGGTGGAAGGCAATCTGCGCAAAATTACTTAAACATTAGTTCTTGTCTTTAACTCATCCCAATCCACAAGCCGCCACCACTTAAAAAGAAAAGTGCGCAAAATGGGCGTTTGGCTTCTTCATACATTTAATTGGGTGTAGATTGACATGGATGAATCTCTATTCCAAAGGCGGAGATTCATGGAAGAAAAATTATGATATGTGCATGATTAGATCATGATGACATTATTTAGTTTTATTTTTTAAAACGCAAGACACTCAACGTAGACGACAGTATTCTGCTTCATCGTGTGCATAAAAATCTTCCTAGAATATGTCCTGCGCTGCTCATTAAGAGAACCATTTAACTTATGATAACATGAAATTACATAAAGCAAGAATCATGCAAGAAAAAAAAATTGTATTTAGGTTTGTCTATTCTACACCATCCACTATATTTACAAGGCCTGCCTCAAAGTGATTCCCATAGTTTTCATTCTCAAGAAAATACTATAAATGGCTCATATTTTCTCATTGAGATTAGATGAAAACTTTGTGGAAAATGTCTTGAGCTTGAAATCAGCTACATTTAGCCCAAGAAGCATAAACAAGCTACCTGTTAAATGGCCACAGTTGATTGAAAATAATGGCGAATTTTACTAATGCAGAAATTATTTATGACACAACCTAATATATATATATATATATATATATATATATATGTGTGTGTGTGTGTGTGTGTGTGTGTGTGTGTGCACTCGCGCGTGTTTGTGTGTGTGTGTGTGTGCTACTTTGTTTGTTTGAGTATGTGTAATACTCTGATCATTGGCGCCTATTTGAAGAAATGTGCAGTCATATTTAAACAGCAGTTGTAATTGGAAAATACATTCTCAGCATCCTTAGAAAAAACTTTTTTAAAAGACACAAAAGAAAATCTCCTAAGACAAATGGCCCAGTCGGCTGGAGCTGTATAATACACTGACTGCATCTCTACAGAGGGGTGAAACTCCCTTAACGAGTGAAGTGAATATGACACTAAACAATCTGATGGTGAGGCTCCAGTAATGTTGGAGCTTTGGGGAATGTAGTGTACTCCTTTATTGCAATGGCAAACACGTCTACTCTGCCCCGAAGTGGTAGCTTTTGATCGGATCCAATCTCTGGGTCAAATAGAACTAAACTGTGTATTTATGCTAAAATGAATTGCTTTAAATAGGACTGCTTCGACATTTAAACTGTGTACTAATGCGAAACTGAATTATTCAAAATAGAACTGCAATTACATTCAGCTGTGCGTAAAAAACTGTACTTATGCTAAATTGAATTGTTTGAAATGGAACTGTTTCTATGTATAAAAAATGTATTTGGCATTAAATATCCAACAAAGGTTAATGTGCCATAAAACCAAACTATCATAACATAAACGAGTGTTGAAATTGTAATTTTTAGTGCTTTTATTTAGCATAAAAGCCCTAAAAATTACAATGAACACTCGAACAACTTTTCTAGAATACTATCCTTAAATCCATACATTTTGATATCACTTGATACATAACTTTTTATTCAATGGCCAACACCCTCACCAACTACGTATAGTCATCTTATGGCAGCACTACATAATACATGTTCAGAGGATGAGAAGATGTGATAGAATATTAAAAGCTTTTTCTGTTCAATACGCCCACGGCAAGCCATGGTGTCTTCAAAAGCCCTCCTATAGCACAAGAAAATAAAAAGTGGTTTTTAAGCTTGCTTTCTGGAATGTGACAGCCACATAGATTGCGGAAATAGGCCAGTTGCACTGCTTTAATTACACTCGAACTTGTGAATCTGAAATCAGCGATGTCCGTTTCTCTGATAAGGGCAATTTAAAAGAAAATGGGACAGTTGCATTTCTCTCCTAGTCAGGCAAGTTGCGCAGAAGTACCTCTGTGGAGTAGGGTTATTAGCGAATGTCAAATAATGCGATCCAGAGCTTTCGCTAGCTTTTCAAATCACATTCAAGATAAAGTAGTTGTAATGTTGAATGCTCAATGATATTGAATTTAAAATTCCTGAGCTTAGCAATTTTAGATTATGATTGTATCATTGTGAGAGATTGAATATGGGTAAAACTTTTTTTGGCCGAATCTAAATACTAAATACAATTGCACAAAAATAATTGGTACTGACATGTAAAAGTGGTAAAATTGTCATTGATATTTACTCCAATCACCTAGTTATGAAAAGATCCGATTAAAGATGGCTTTATAAGTGCAACAAGATTGCAGTTATATATAATCCTAGTGTGTTTTAAACAGTGAAGATACATTTCCAAGTAAAAGATAGTGCGAAGTTTTATTTAATGAATTTGCATTTAACAGGAACAGGAACAGTCATTCATAGAAAAATTAGTTATGATTTATAATGTTCATTCATTGAGCTATATGTGATTGGTGAGATGATATTTTGTATTGGTGTGTGTTATATAGTCACATATGTAGATTCACATCTACATACATGCACATATATATGTAGAATAATTCACAGCGACACAACGATGAAGACGCAAGAGGGAAAACGCAGGAAGGATGGAAGACGCAGGAAGGCTTCTTTAACAATATTTTACCTCTCTGTCTTCATTGCAAGGGTTCGAAAGGGTTGTTCAAGGTTTGCGTGTGAGAGGGAGCTGGAGATCGAACATAAACTTCAATATTTTGACCCCACTGTTATGACCGTCACGTTGTGTCTTTCTTGCTCTCCTGATGTTGGGGTCTACTCCATCGGGGCTTTCAGAGACCCCTCTCGGTCGGGTGTGGCTTTCCCTACCACATCTGGTCTCTAGGTGTCTGGAATTCTACTGGCAACTGCTCTGGGACCCAAACTCAACTGAGTTAAATAATAACTCAACGCCCACACGATCGCCTACTGGATCTTTGAATCGGATGTTTAATCGTCATCAAGCGGAAATACCTGTCATGCAGTTCAGAGGTTACTCTCTTCCGGTGCATCACTGTAGTGGCACAATGGGACCTTCACTTTGTCTCATATCATAAGCCTTAATCTGCCCCCGCGATCTCTTTTGATTACTGGCCATTGGAATGTGTCACTTCCTTCCGGTGTATCACCTTGGAATAGCATTTTTGGACTGGGTCGAAGGTCAAAATATAACATGTGTATCAAAATTATACTCGTTTTTAATCAACTCATTTTCCCTGCGGAAAATCTCTGGGGATCTGATGTTTTCCCGATGCTCTATGTTTCTTATCTTTTGATGATTTTGGTTCGTCTTGAATCTTCTAAATTCAGCAGGTCGAAAATTCTTCTTGATTGAAAATCTTATATTTGACGACTAATCTTCGTCCATTTCCTAGGATTATTTCAAGGAACAAATTATCGCACGGAAAATGATTCGAATTATTATAGTGCTAAGCTTTGGCATTATTTCATTCTTTCTTCTTCTGGAAACAACAAATTGGCAAACAAAAATGGAAAGAAAAACAACTGTATGGATAATTCAAGTAACAAACAAAGGAAATAACTTCTAAGATTACTTGGATATAGGAAATCCCGAGAGAGAAACTGATTCTCTTTTAATAGCAGCAGAAAATAATGTTATGAGGACTAATTACGTCAGAGCAAAAGTTGATAATATGCATAAAAATAGCAATGTAATTACAGAAATGAAAAGTTAATCATAAATGATTAGTGAATGCAGAAAGCAAGCTCAAAAGAATACGTGAGTAGGCAATACTGGCTTGAAAAAGTGATCAACCTGGAATATTGAATAGGATTAGAATTTGACAATGTTGGCAAAGGCTATTTCACAAACCAGAATCTGTCCTAGAAAATGAGATGCATGAAATTCTCTGGGATTTTGAGATATAAAAGGATCGGCCAATCCTGACTAGAAGAGCAGAGCTAGTATTAATTATTGAGAAAATAACCCGTCATCCAGTGGATTTTGCTGTTTCACTGGACCACAGAGAGAAAAGAAAAAAAAATTAAAAGCAAGACAAATATCTCGATCTTACTAAAGAGCTGGCAATGCTGAGAAAATGATAAGAGATAGTGATCCCAAATGGATATGGAACTCCTTAAACGATTTCCAAATGTCTGGAAACGAGAGTTATGAGAATTGGAAATTTGAGTAAGAATCGAGACCATCTTGATTTCAGCACAAATGAAGTCACCTTGAAAACTTGGCAGAATCCAGGAGGTCTGGTGAGACTTGATGTCACGTAAGCTCTATAGATAAACTCTTGTTATCGTTTGTGTGAAAACTCCTTGTACCTTAATATATTAATTCTTATCAAACAAAATATTTCAAATTAATCTTTCACTGGAACATAGGCAATCCAATCCAGCGTAAATTTACGTCAGTGAGTACTTCAGGTCTATTTCTATTAATTCAGATATAGACTTGCAAATATATTTTTTTTTTACTATTTGTTCTGTGTTGGGAAATAAATGTTGCATATTTGAAACACTTCCTAAGAGGGATTCATACAATAGATCTAATCACATAGCAGTGAGTATTTAATTACAATTCTAATTTCAGTGAAGTATTGAAGAGTAAAATTTTACCGAAATAGTCAATCGTGAATGTATAATCGCCCATTTGGAATACAGAAATCTTTTTTTGCAATCAATCAAATATTTATGACGTATATAAAATACACATTTCCTATTTGAGAGACCGATCTATTTCAATACGTAGACAATTTTCTAAAGTTTTGTTCTTTATATGAGTCCAGAAAATTAGTCAAAACACGATTATTATAAAAACCTCCATATATCAACATTATTCTTAAGTGAAGAAAGCATCACGCTATGTCACTAACTAAGCAACCACATGTGAAACTTTACGTAGGGTAATTTATCTTAATGATCTGACCTGCTGTCTGCTTTGGGGCACCTCTGACAAGCCGTCACAAGATTTAATCTGGGTTCTTGGTCAATTAGCAAATATGGTGTGTGAGTATGATAGAATATCTCTTGGCATCCATCATTCTCTACCAATCATCCATATCTATCTTGATATCTCTTATTCTTCGTACAATTATAAACAATCATATATTTATATATACGTATCTAGTATGGGTTGTTGAAACAGTTTAAATATTTATCTCTCTCTCTCTCTCTCTATCTATCTATCTAACACAAAATTTTTATTGCATATATTAATCTCTATATCTGACTATCAAGATAATTTCTCTATAATCGATCAATAATCTTTAAAATTATTTATATCTATCACACTTATGTCTCTCACATTCTACTTAAATTACTGCGCTCCTCTATATTACCATACACCAAGTATGTATGTATGTATGTATGTATGTATGTATATTTGACTTTTATCTATCTATTAATATAATTTGAGTGTGTACATGTGTGAATATGCCTATATCTTTGTATATGTGTGAATGAGTGTACTTTTTTTTTTTTAGTAAAGTGCAGTGTAGTTCTGTTAACGTTCCTTCCATCCTCTCCTCTTTTTTTTTCAAATGTTATATCAAACTTTGTATTTAAGAATTTGTTGATATCAGTTCAGCGTTTATTCCTCTGTCTATGAGTCGAAACTGAATGCAATACCTTTGAAGAATTTTGTCGTTTTACTCTTCTGTAATATAACACTTTGAAACCGTTATTCTGAAAATCTGTCTCCTGGTATCGTAAAAGAAATTTCTCTTTTACAATTCCTAAAAGTTAATTGCCTTTATCTCCTCCTATAAGATGATACAAGTTAATAATTCTTGAATAAGTTTTTTTTTTTTTAATCTAAATTCTGAAATTCTCAGATTATATATATTGGTGGATACATTTTTCCGGATAGTTCTTTCTTTGTTTTGATTTTTCCTCCGGGGTTTTAGTCAATATATATTTCGGCTTTCATCAGTATCTATTGAATCTGCTGTTTTTACAAAGCGATTGGTCCAGCTGTTTTCCATGTTATTCATTTATTGAAGCTAAACAACCTCAGTTATTTTTCAAGTTGAGATTTAAGAGTGGAATACTGTCAGGAAGTATAGTTATTATTCTGGAAACTTTACGAATCACTACCTTTAGCTTTAATGTTTTGAAGCTGTTTTAATTAATTACTACATCACTATAGAAAAATGTAAATTGGTTGATTAATTAAATTTAACGGCAGCTCGTCTGAGTTTGTTTATATCTAGATGTTAGTTAATAACGAACATTGTACATTTTTATTTACGTTTTTGTGTTGTTTCTAAAGGTTTTTTTTTTTTACAAACGATTGTATGATATACAGTTTTTATACCTAAAACAAATAATTTCCAATTACATTTATGTGATCCATAGAAGAGGCCGGAAGAGCTACGCTATCACGAACCAATGAAGACCTTGGAGTATTGGCAAAGAAGGAGTATTTATCTGAGCTCCAGAAATACACCGCCAGATACAGTTCCCTGTAATGCCAAGGACATAAGCTTTTTTTATTGGGGGGGGGTCTTACTACATTGCAGGGGAAATAGTTATCGCATTATAGATAGAATTAAGCTTGATTGAAGAAAGATAAGGTTGACTCTATTTATTGAAGATTTTGCGGGGTAAAGAGAGGATTTTATCAATGCCTTTATAATATGTTTTTTGTTGACGTCCCTCTTTCGCAGCTTTACAAGAAAGAGTCATTGTTGTTTCATAAAAATCTCGGTTCATTAAAACCGAAACAGAAAATATAATCTATTCGACATGCCTCAGCAGTTTTATTTATTCAATCTGAGGTGCGATCAGTGTAACCTCGTAGCAAATGGAATCTGAAGTCGAGTTGAAATCTGTTTATGTTTCACATCGCGCTTATGTCGATGGGAAAGGCAAGAACCCACATCTTATTCAGCAAGCTATGGGTGAATAATTGTGCAGATTGTAGTTGTTGAAATGGGTAAGGCAACCAGTCTAGGAGAAAGAAAAGTGAATTCAAACAAGCTTTAATTCGCTTGAAATGATCCTGCGCAATATTTTGCCCCTAGTAGATATCTTGGTTAAATAAATAATCAACTAAGTTGGTCATTTAGAAATTCATCGCACAGGATAATAATAATAATAAACTTCAAGATTATGAATTACATATACGAATAGCTACATGACTCAGAATTTTTTTCTATAACGTTTAGGAGGTGCCCATGGTGTAATTGTTATCGTCATAGGAAATGAACACTGCGACACGAGTTCAAATCCTGGATGAGACTGATTGCATTTCACATAGCACTAATACCCTTGGGAAAGGTATGAATCCAAATATTCTCCCTCCAACTATGGGTAAATAGTAGGGCAGACTAGGTTCTTCAGCCTTGGTGAAGGCAACTAGTCTAGGAGAAGGAAAACTCTGAATTCAAACCTGTTATACTCCGCTTAAAAATTGACCTTGTGTCCTATCCTGCCCGAGCGGAGGGGTTGGGTAAATAGGGTAACGTTTTTCTTGATTATTCCAAATCATTTGGCTGTGTCAACTTTTGGTTGACAATTTCTAAAGTTAAAGAAGCAAATTTCGGTGGAATTCATTCGGATGTTTTTATTCATGTTCATTTACTATTAGACGCAAGAATGTTACAAAGAATGAGGGTGATCTTTGCTGGAAGGAAAGGATACAGCGTTAGATTTTGAGATAATTACTTTGAAGACAATTGTGTATATTTTTATCCTCAAAGATACGAAAAAGAGGAGTAGGAATATGCAATTATACTATTCTTGCAAACATAGAAATATTGATCATGAACAACTAACAAATAATTCGAAAAATAATGTTTTTATGTTTGATTCTGTATTTAAAAAATTGTGCATAAAAAATTAAAATATTTGGTTTTATACAGTTATAATTGTGAATATTGCTATCGAATGAGTAGCAAAAGATCTTGCTATTAGGTTTGGTGAAGAAAAAATCGTATGTGGTATGAACATTTATAATTGGTAAGGCCTATTGCAATTGGTAAGGCCTATTGCAATTGGTAAGGCCTATTGCAAGTTAAAATATGCATTCCCATTCGAGAGTTTCTTAAATGTATCACGAAAATATATTTCTTCAAAAATCTTTCATAATTTAACGGTGCTGATGAAGTGCCCAACGACGAAGGAAAATTAAAATCTTACAAAACAAATGAGTCAATTTATACCCTTCCATATATATAAAGTTTGACAATTTACTAAGTTTAATGTTAATATTATTAATTACCAATACTGCATAATCAAGCTTAATATTTTGTTCTTATTTTGCCAGGTTCTTATTTCTTTAGGCAATTCTCAATTCTGGTTCTTCAATTTTTTTTTCGTTTTGAGTCCTTTTATTTGTATTTGTTTTGGAGGCTCTAAATTTTCTCTCATTTATTTTCTGTGGGTGTTATGTAGAAGAGTACCTTTTAAAGCATAATAACTTCCCTGTTAAAGTAATTAAAGTTTTATATTTCAATATTCATATTTTCTCCTGTGAGATTCTTCAATTCTCCTTTCAACATGAGATATTCATATTCAGAACTTACTTAAAACGTCCTCCTCCTTCATTCAAAATTGTTCATGTTCCTTGTAAAATTTATTTACATTTAAAAAGATTTCATATTTTATATAAATCTCTTCTAAGGTGAAATTTAGATGAACAATGCACTGCTTATTGATAAATGGTAAATAATAAAAGTGTTGTTAAATATAGAATAAATGAAAATATCACATACATAAATGCAAATGAATATAAGATATATACCACAACGGTGCAAAAGGTAAAAGAGATATTGAAGTGAGATTGTATATGTTACCTAAGCAATAAACCCCAATCAAAGATTCCAAAACTGTGCTGTAACCCTTGATGTTTGAAAATGGCATTGTCACTGGCATGATAAAATAGTTGAGGCATAATTAGCCAGATCAAGTATACTTATCAATCGTTACGTTACCTCTATTAATTGTGGTTGAGATCGGTACTATGAATAAATCCAATGAACTTAAAAAATGATATTCACGTCCAAAGAGAACAAAACAGTCTTTCATTTCGACCATCCATCGAAGCTTAGCTTAAAAATTTGACATAGAACTAATTCTTTTTTGTCATTATCTTGTTAAAAAGATTTTTCCTATTTTCGTTTTTTTTTTCTTTCCATCAATGATAAACTGTTTTATTGCCAAAATAGAATTGCAACCATTTTTAATTCGAGACAACTTTTCCATTAAAAAATTCCTATTTTTTCATTAAAAATAATAAAATAGACTTAGAATTATATAAATAAGACAATGTCAATGGCTTTAAAAATAGGACGAAATATGAATTCCCATGAAATGTATAGTGGATGCTTTTTTATCTGAATGTTTTTTCCTTAGTCAATGTAATTTTAGCTTTGATATAAAACCTCCGCGTATGTTTGGCTTACTCGTGCGCAAAGCTATCAGTATCCTTAGTTATCTTAACACTACGGCAATTTATCATTTTCTTTCTTTCTTTTACTCTCTCTCTCTCTCTCTTTCTCTCTCTCCCTCTCTCGCTCTCTCTACATACATACATACATATATATATATATATATATATATATATATATATATATATATATATATATATATATATATATACCTCACTAAATTCTTTTGTTTATCTATCTCTGTCAATTTATCAGTCCTGATATTTTGTGTTTCTCCACTGTCTTCTCAATAAATATCTTAGTCAATATTTGGGTCAGTTCTCCTGGGAATTATCAAAGTTTTAGATTTCAATCACCTGTCAATATTGCGTGGAATAATATAATAAATTGTCCGTCTCGCCATCATTTCTCTGTCTGCTTTGGCCTTTCTGCTTGCATCGAACCGTAAAAATTCGGTGTGGCTATCAAATAAAATATATTTATTCTTGAATAAGCTCCCACTACTCGACCAATCAGGCAATCGGTTTTTGTGTAAACATACACTGATATTCAGACCTCTGCACTTTGAGGAAAGAAGATACATTTGCATCAATGTTTCAATGAAGTTGATTCTATTTGAGAATACATAGACATTATTTCTGTTTCTAAGTAGGACAAATAAGAAGAATTAGAACTGTTAGAAAAAAAACGGTGGGGTGAAAAAATTAATATCTGATCACCAAAGGAAGTCGTTATATATAATTATAAAATCATTTATTTTTTGTGTTGTTTGCAGCAACTTTTATTATGGATTATTACTAAAAGCAATAACAAAAGACGGTAAAATATCTCAAGAAAATAACTATATCAATCTATATTAGAATTTTATTTGGCTAATTCTAGTGAATCTTTTTAGCGTTACACAATTAAAAATTTGGATAACAAAGCAACATCTTTTTTGTCTGTGGAGCGAGAGTTTTTTCTCAATTTCAATAAAATTTAAATTCACAAAGCCCTATTTTCAAGTTACACAGCAAGATACCCCCACCCCTGGATTAACGGCGAATTACAAGCTTTATTTTCTTGGATTTTTGGAATCTATGAGAAATTCGTGGTAATTAATCCTGAACCTGTGAACATTTCACTACGTAAGCTCAGAATAGAAAACCGGGGACAAAACGTTAGTAGTCGCTAATCATTACATTATTAAATAAGCTTAATTATCTTTTTCAGATAATTATAAATTCTATGAATATGGTGTCTCCTGATATTAAGCAGCGGTTTTAAAATGTGATGCATTAAGCATCTTTACAGAGAGAAAACGCAAACTATTTTTTTAAATTAAGGAAGCAGCAAAAAAATATCTGTGCTTCCTCACTTCTTAATCATATATGAAATTAACCTAGGTTTGTATAAAAATAGGAACGTGAAAAGTAGCAGATAGAGACTAAAGATGAGAAAAGAGCAGAATCGTGAGATAATGGATGATCTTAGTTGTTAACAATCACTGAACAGACACTGGTCCAGTTAGTAATATTAAATTGGATAAAGAAATGAAGCAATAAATGCCAGGCCATTCAATGAAGTAACTTCAAATGGATCAAGTATGATCATTGATGACTAAGATCATCTTCATCCGGAATCTTTAGTGAAAGAAGAAAAAAAGGCGAAAATCGAAATTCTTTTTCACGCTTTCTAGTTCGATAAATTAGAACTCAAGGACATGCGCAGAAAAAGGAAAAAAAAAAAAAATTCAACGTGTAACAGTCAAGCAGGAAACGAGGTAAGAACGCTAATAAAGAGGACGAAAGAGACAAGAGTTAAAAAGCTGCCTTGCAATTATTCATGATTGAAGTGTACGTCGGAAGATTTTTCCGGTGATAGCGAAAACTTTGCAGTCTGTATTACAGTTCTATGCAATTTAATAATGGAAACACTTTCCCGAGATTCCTGTAAATAATCAATCAATCGGAATGGTTGGAAAGAGTCAGTAATGTGATTGGCGGAAACTCTCTAAGAAATCTTGGATAAAGGAAAAAACTAAACAGGACAATGGCTCCATATTGAAGGAAGGTTATTATTAGGGAGTCAATAAAAAGATTCGCTGGGTTTCGTTTTAAGGTCTATAACTCTTTCTTCACACACACACACACGCGCACACACACACGCACACACACACACACATACATGCACGAGTGCACACACATATACACACAGACACGAACTTTCATTATATCTCATTCACACAAACTCTCATAGAAAGAGAAAATCAAATGTGCATATAAATATATGTGTTGTATAAAAATGTGTATATACATGGAAATATGTATAATTATGTAGCTGATAACCAACCTGACTCTTCAGCAATAAAATAAACATTCAATTTTAAATTGCTGAAAGTTGTTCCTGCATATATTGGGTGTCATCAACAGAAATAGGAAGGCTTACAGTTCTATTAATATCAATAATATCTGAAAATGCTATTTAATATATTGACATTCACGGCACACAGTTTTGTAGTAAATTATCTGAAGTCTATTACTAGATAGAAGCTTTATAAACTAATTTATCATTTGTACAATGCTCACCCATTTCTGTACGGAAATAACGAATAGTGACTTTGTCTTGGTCACGAAGACTTACAGTTTGTACGCATTCATTTTGAGCAGTTTCAAGAATATTTTTCAAGAAAGTTTATTGTGGAATATGTGAATCCAGATCTGTTTTTTTTTTTTTTTTTTTATTTTTTTGTAAATATCTGTGCACAGAGTGTGGAAACATTACGGGTTACCAATAATTTTTCGGTGAGTCAAGGTCTCTCTGGACATTAGGCAAATATCCCTTTACTTTAAATTTCTCGCATGAATTGGAGTTGCATCTTGTAGTGGGCGATGATTTCCCCAAATGTGTTCTAAAATACCGTTGCTGGCTTCGAAGAGAAAAAATTTTGCTTAATTCAAGTCTGCAACATCTTTTTATAACGGCTCTAATTGTTTGCCTCTTTACTGTGAATGAAAAACATTCCTTGAAAGTATTTCTTTTCTTCAAAACCCCAAACCGTGAATATCAATTCCTCGAATAGGCTTTTTAAATAATTTTAGAAATTGTCTATTCTTTATTCACACTGTATATATATATATATATATATATATATATATATATATATATATATATATATATATATATATATATACAGTGTGTGTGTGTGTGTGTGTGTGTGTGTGTGTGTGTGTGTGTGTGTGTGTGTGTGTGTGTGTGTGTGTGTGTAAATGTTATATGCACAGTATTTTAAACCTAATCTCCTTTTCTTTCAAAACAATTAATTCAATATTGAACATATAGATCGGACACAATGGAATGGAATTTTAGAAGCAAAAATCATCTAATAAATTCTTGAATGCAACTTTATTTATATTCAAAAGAAATTTATTCAAAGGCATGAATTCATTTATATTTATATCAATAGTACCAGGGAATACTGAATTACTAGATATACTTCTAAATACGTTGCGAAACTCTAAGAGAAACATATTATACATAAATTAGATGAAACAAATGATGATAAAAACATTATTTTTTTTAATTGATGAAAAGTTAATGAAGAGTGTCTAAAGTTGCTGTGGGTGATCTTCAATCAAATTCACCGGATAGGTGTGCACAAAGATTCGGGTTACATTTTCAGCTATGGCTATATATATGGCTATATATATATATATATATGTATATATATATATATATGTGTGTGTGTGTGTGTGTGTGTGTGTGTGTGTATATGTGTGTGTGTAGAAAAGAAGTAGGTATTTTTGGTTGATCGGACAAGTTGATAAAAATAAATGGAAAAGTGGATATAGTTAATAATCTAATTGATCGTTTGAGTTCAAAAAGTCTTTATGCAGCCTAGAAAAAAGAATCTACGAACAAAACGAAAAATTTGATTAAATGACGATTGAAATGCCCTTTTCGCCCACACGTTAGATCTCAAACACTCTTTCAATTTTTCCCGGCTACTCTAATTAGACCCAAACATTGCAAAAAATACTGCAGATATTTAGAATCTACCGTCATTCCCATTAGCTTCATCATTTCCCAAAGACCTGGATTTTACCAGATTTTACCCGATTTAGCAAATATCATCCTATATGAAAATAATATGAAAATAGAAAATGGATGATTTTTTTGTATATTTTTGATTTTATTTTCTATTAGATCTTCCAATGTAGTCAAACATATTTGACAAAACGGGATATCCCTGGGCCTTCACCATTTCCCCTTTTATTTCATGCCAGTTTTTTCTAAGCAGGGTCGCGTAAATAATACCGTATAGATGCACCACATGTACGCTGACTAAACCTATGGAGAGAGAGAATGACGGTAATTGCACAAGAATGCTGCGAGCTATATTGAACAAGTCCTCGAGACAGCATTCCACAAAAAAGCAGCTCTACGGACACCAACCACCCATCTAAAAAAAAACTATCCAAACTAGACGAGCAAAAATGCCGGACTAAGCTGGAGAAGTAAGTAGGAACTAATTAAATACTGTGGAACTCTTCATATGGATGAACAAGCGTTGGGCGACCAGCTAGAACCTATAAAAACAGTTCTGAACTGATACAAGATGTAGCATAGAAGACCGACCGACCGAGTGCGATGGACAATAAGGACGAGATGTAGGAGTGGGTGAGATAAATCTGTAATAGCAGGACGCCATGATATATATATATATATATATATATATATATATATATATATATATATATATATATATATATATATCATTAACTTAAATCGTGAGTCGGAAATCTCCTAATAAAGTTTTACCTTAACGGATCATCAGGAAGTCTAATACCGACGAATGATAAAGGAGAAAACCCCGTTTTTTATATTCACCAAAAACCTATCAGCTTAAAATTTACATAACAAAAGAAACAAATAAAATGAACAAATAAAATAAAATGAACAAAAAACCTTACTTTTATAAAAAAAAACAAACCCTCCATTGATGTTGGGCATGCAACTGTAACTTGATTTAAAACAATTCTTATTATATATCTTATGTAGCGGGTCCCCACTGGGGAAATTTCTTTTTAAGAATTCTTTCCCTAACTTATTGACTACCTCTAGATTAGTTATTGTAGATAGAGTGGAAAAATACAATACCAAGAATTGTTTCTTTACGATCAAGGACCGCAAGAGTGATTGCAAGACTAATCCTGAATGTAGGCTTATTAACCCGGCCAAAACACAGATAGGTAAGGTTTGTAAAACAATAGTCCAAGACATATGTGCTTCGCTTAGGCTAGCATTAAATATTAACCAGTGGCGGAGCACAAAAGATTGTATTAAGTGGTTTGAGGAATACGATAAAGATGATAGGTGTTCCTTTATCAAATATGATATTAGGCAATTTTACCCATCGATAACCGAAAGGACATTAGATAGAGCGTTAGATTTGGCTAAGGAATATATGGTGATACCTTTAGACAAGGCGGAGATAATTAAGCATTGTCACAAAACATTGCTATACTATGAAAATAGTAAAAGTAAAGTTAGCGACCATAGTCGAGGGTGACCCGAAGGCTCCCTTTTCGATAGCTACTACACCAAGGTGTAGGGGAGGGCGCCACTCCATTCCCAGGATTGCTCCACTTTACCCTTGAACCGTACCTTATAATGCTGAGTGTTAAGCAAGGTGGTATCAAGTTCCATTTTTAAAGTCTTTGGTATGACTCGACCTGGGATTGAACCCAGGTCTCCCGGGCCATTGGCGAACACTCTAACCGCTGGGCCAGAGGGTGGAAATTTCGACACACCAATAGGGGCATATGATGGGGCCAAAATTTGTGAGCTCATGGGGTGTGTATTATTGTATAGCATTAATAAGATTATGGACCCGAGTAGCCACGGGCTTTACCATATGATGGTTTGATTATCGTGGATAAAAGCACACCGAAAAAATGTGATGGTATTAGGAAAATATTGCATAGGCTGTTTGGCGAGTTTGGATTTAGGTTAGATATACAAACAGACCTAAAAATTGCCGATTATCTTGATTTTATTTTAAACCTATATTATGGAACTGTATCTCCGTTTAGAAAAAGGAACCAGGATCTGCGTTATGTGAAAAGGGGATCCAACCACCCAATACAGGTGTTGAAACATGTACCTAAGGGAATAGAGCATAGGTTATCAAATAACTCCTCCAATAAGGAAATTTTTCAATGAAGCAAGCAGGAATATAAGGAGGCATTGAAGAATGACGGATATAGGATCAAATTAGAATATCGGGGTAGGGAGGAAAGTACTACGCCAAAAAGTAGAAATAGACCTAGAAAAATCTTATGGTTTAATCCCCCCTATAACATGGAGATAGACAATAAGTTAGGGAAAGAATTCTTTAAGTTGTTAAAAAGAAATTTCCCCAGTGGGGACCCGCTACATAAGATATTTAATAAGAATTGTGTTAAATTAAGTTACAGTTGCAAGCACAATATCAATGGCATAATAAACAAGAGTAATATAGCTAAACTAAGTAAAGAGAAAAATAAGGTGATTGCTTAATGTAATTGTAGGGATATGGTTAGATGCTCACTGGAAGGCAAATGTAAACAAGAATGTTTGGTGTATAAAGTGGAAGTATATAGTGATCCGGGTAATGATAGAAATAAAAAGGTTTATTTTGGGTCGACGCAAAGGGAATTTAAGACTAGGTACCATAACCATAAAACGAGTTTCTCCCACGAGAAGTATAGGTATAGTACCACGTTATCTAGTTATGTCTGGCAAGTCAAGGATAAAAAAGGAATAGATCCGATACTGAAATGGGAAGTATTGAAGAAATGCCGTAAATATAGGGCTGGCGATAGGGATTGTTTGTTTTGCATGGAGGAAAAATTAGCAATAGCGTCTTGTAAAAGTAGGGATATGTTAAACCAAAGATCAGAGGTGTTAAATAGTTGTAGACACAAAAGGGCGTGGTTGCTTTATAATTAAGGATAGGTTTTGGAGTATTTATACCGGATGTTTTTTTGTTTTTTTAATAAAAGTAAGGTTTTTTGTTCATTTTATTTGTTTCTTTTGTTATATAAATTTAAAGCTAGGTGGGTTTTTGGTGATAATAAAAAACGGTGTTTTCTTCTTTATCATTGGTCGGTATTAGACTTCCTGATGATCCGTTAAGGTAAAATTTTTGGAGGAGATTTCCGATTCGCGATTTAAGTTAATTTTATGATTGGCTCCACTCATGTTGAGCACTCTTGTAATTGTAGCATTGCAGTGTTTACGGAAGGTTTTAGTTTTCTTTTGACTAACTGACAGCATATCTCTTGATTTTTTTCAACTGGTGTGACGGGGTTGGTCTTTTCCTTCTTTTTTCCCTATGATCTTTTTTCTTTTTCCCCCGGGTGGTAATTCTAGATATTTTTTCTCTCGTTCCTGGCGGCTTTTTTTTCTGGTAACGATGAATGCTGGTAGATATTAGATTAGTAATATATATATATATATATATATATATATATATATATATATATATATTAAACTTACAAGGAGACCTAATTTAAACATGTTTTTAAAATTCAATTCATTCAATGCACACATACAAAAACGCACACTGATATATGTATATATATATATATATATATATGTGTGTGTGTGTGTGTGTGTGTGTGTGTGTGTGTGTGTGTGTGTGTGTATTACAGGGAGTTCAAAATTTTATTAAATTCACAAATAAACCAATTTTAATCATTTTTTAAAAATAAAATCAACTAACAATTTTCGGTCTTCACTGATGACAGTTGAATCGCAGTCAACGATTAAGAAAGACGAGGGTCAGGGATTGTATGATATAGAGGAGGAAAAATGCAAGTTGATTTGCTTAATATTGTAAACAAGTCACACTTGGACTATCATCTGAAAGTGCTTGAGACCATTTATATTCTTACCCATAAACAGTCTCTCTGTAAACAGAGGGAATGTTTATTGGGTCTGAATTTGATTACTGTTACATTTACACCTTCTTTCCGGTCAAACAGCATATTTTCCCCTCTTCTATATTATCCTTGTCCTTCTTAATATTTGTCCTCGATTCATCTGTGATCAGTGAGGACCGAAATTTTGTACTCCCAGTAACACACACACACACACACACACATATATATATATATATATATATATATATATATATATATATATATATATATATATATATCAGTGTGCGTTTTTGTATGTATGCCTTAAATGAATTGAATGCACTCATAAATAAATATATAAGTAAAGGAAAAGAATAGCGAACATGAAATGGAAATCGATGTTTAGTTTCACCTTTCTTATATTAATTTAATGCAGCAATTTTTCAAATGGAAACGAACCTGCTTGACTTAAAAGTTAACTTCGGTCCTTACACGGGTTTGAAATTCTAATCTTGGTGCAAATTATCAAACAATCAAGCAGAATCTGTATTTTAAATAAGAGCAATGGATAGTTTCACCGGAGTGTGTAGTACCTTTAAATCTTCTTTAAAATGGACAAATTACAAAAATTTTAACACCCACGGCCATAGACAGATAATATTTTAAGTAGGATACATATTCTTTCTTTCTTTCTACGTTTGTTTTGTTATTTTTTTTTTGTTTTTTTTGTTTTTCTTCGACTTTATATATGGTACTTTTGTTTTTCCTAGCCACTTCGAATGGTTTAATGGTTACCTATCTAGACTAGCATATTTTCAGGAGTGAACTCAAATCTCAGTGGGTCCCCCATTCATTTGTCCCTGCGCCACATCGAAGCAAAAAGCTTCGTAAATTTCTACTTTTGTCTTTCTTTATTTCTCTGTTTTTTTCTTTTTCATTTATTTCTATTTTATTTTGTTTCTGTCTTTTTTGTTTCTTTGTTTCTTTTTGTTTTATTTTCTTTTTTCCTTTCTTTTTTTTCTTTTTATCTGTATTCTTTATTCCATGTTTTTTTCCTTTCCCTTCAATTTCCTTGTTTAATTTTTCCCATTGTTCATTTTTGAATCATATATAATTCATACTATTCTTTAATCTCATCTTTTATATTCTTCCTTGTTCTTTGTTTTTTTCTTTGTTTTTTTTATATAATTCCGCATTTTCCATCTTCAAGAAATTACAGCCTCCCAAATTCTCTTATATAAAAAAAAAATAAGCATCAAAGATTCTAAATTGCAGACGATTGCGTACACCGAAGATGAAATTCAAAATTTATTTTTCCATTAGTCAGTATATTTTCCCATTTCGGGAATCAATTTTCACTTACACGTTTATAAGCAATTCGTCAACACTGGCAACTTAGAAACAAATTGCCACTAAAAGTTTCTAACTTAAAAAAAAATTGTGATTGTGATAAAAAAAAACAAAATACTTTTGTATCTTCACCCAAATCTCTTTAAAAGCAATCGATCAATCTATGTATCTTAATGTCTATATATGTATCGATCTCTCAAAATAGATATCTATCGATCAATCTATTTATTTATATGTATATATAAATATGTAAGTAGCTATCTGCCGAAATATCTATCTATCTATTGATCAATACATATATATATATATATATATATATATATATATATATATATATATATATATATACTAAACTAAATTATCTTTGTAATCTTTTTCCGTGTACATGTATATGTATCGATCTATGTAAATACATTTCGATTTCTTTTATCTGGTTGTTGAACAGAAAATGGTTTATAACATGTCGGAAAATAAAACCGTAAATTTCGAAATATTTTGCATTTTGATTGCTTTTACCCTGCAATATTAATAGGTTTTAAAATTATTATGTCATTTAAAAGTCTGTCGGAAAAACAGGAAGCAAATTTTATAGGACGTAGCAAATAGAATAGATTCTTAATATTCAATTATTTAGAAAAAAATGAAGGAAATACGTCCCACTAAAAGTATGTCAGGCTAAAGTAATTATTTACTCTTTATTTATTAAACAGTTGTAATTCCAGTTAATCTCTCAAGTTGAATATGAGGATTATTTGCATTTTATCATAATTTTGTATGAAATAACACACTGGATAAAAACATAAAAATATTTAATGAATAAATATCTCAAGTGCAATTAAATATTCATATAAAACGATAAAACTAACTTATAATGGATAAAAATTTCTTCTTGATTTTTTTAGAAAAGAGTTCTAAAGCCATCGGGTATGGGCTCTACAACACATTAAAGATTTTTCTCAAGAAACTTCTTCCAGTACGCGAAAGGCAATATCTTTTAACGGCTGCATGTTTTGTGATGTAGACTTTGCTGTTTTTAGTCTCTGATCCAACACGATCAAAAAGTTCTTATTGGGATTAGGACAAGTGAATCTGGTGAGCAGATGCAACACAGTGGTATTTTTTTAAAGAAAGAAACCGTAGAAATCAGTTGCCACGAAGGAGAGTATTTGTATTTTATTGGTGATTTGGGGTATATGACCCAGTATTTTATGCATGGATGAGAAGATCCAGTATTTCCCCAAAAAATTGACTACCATCTTCTTTTTCCAGAGTATTTTCTAATGCGATCGTTGATTCTCGAAATAAATAATCCCTTTTCCATTCAATACACAAATTTCAGAGCGTCTTATACAGGCATAATCACCTCTGAAATTTATATTTTGATAAGGTGTGAAGTTGCAGAGTTATTTAGTGTAGTTATCCTTGAAGTCCACATATCTTATACTTGAAATGGGTTTCTTGTTGAGAAAACACGAAAAGATCAAATGCAGATAGATTTTTTTCAGTGAAAGAGGCACTGCATTTGCGATGTCATGCGTTTTGTCAAAACATTTCGTCAAATTTTTTTTTTCAAATCATTTAAATCAATTAAATTTGTTTCGTCTAAACAACAGCCAAAATTCGTCATCATTATTTCATTTCTTATGATATTCATCGGTGAAAAAATATTCATTTATATTTTAAATCTTAAAAATCATAAATAAATCTGAAGTATCTGTATTTTTTAACACACTTCGTTGCCTTTATCAAAGATATTCTATTTTGTTTCATGTTTAATGCAGCAACATTTAATTCATTGAAATAATCAAGTCGAACTTGAATTAACTGCTAACGTATTTTTGAGCCTATCATAGATATTTGTTATCAGATAGCTATTGCCTTTCTTACAATATTTTACTGACAATAATGATGACAATATTTACAATATGTACAAACTAGTTCAAGGGACTCTCTTTAGAAACAATGATAAGCAACCTGCTTTTTATCTAAAAGACACTGAAGTATTTTATTAGAAAAAAAAAAAACGTGCATGTATATAGTGGGATTACATGAATGAATGTGAGAAATTGACATTGAGCTTTTATACATTCGTGTATTAATCTTTTGTTTCAAATTGTTTTTGCCAAAATGTTTACTAAAAATATTTATAACGTATTTAAACTTACCTATGTCTTGCTTTAGAATTTTAGAAATTTAAGATATATACGTTTTTCATTACATTAAACATATGCACACATACACTTACACACAAACATAAACACACGTGCACTCACACACGTATAAACATTTATATATATATATATATATATATATATATATATATATATATATACTGAAATATGTCCTATGTCATTTGGATTCAAAATTTTACTGAGTTTTCTGTGTTTATTGTTTAATATTTTTCAAACATTTTACTGCTGTTATCTACTCTCAATATTAAAATGAAATAATATAAAATGATAATAAATGAAATAAAAAAAGATTAATTGTCCCGATTGTTTTTAGAGTCATCAAAATAAAATATATCAACAAGCTGAACTGAATATATATGTTCATTTAAAGTCTTTTATTTTTTTAGTTCTTTTCTTGATTTTGTTCAAACGTAACGAGTCATATATCCCTTATTTAAGAAATGCATCCATCATACTCTGTTAGATTGGAAGGGATATGACTTTGAAATTTTACAGTTTGTTTATTGATTTATTTTTATTATGAGACTCTGGGTTAATTTTCATGTGAGATTATGGTTTATTTGATTTAGAAAATATTCAAGAGATTTTGCGATTAAACAGTTGCCCTTCATAAACTGGATGAGTGTAAAAACTAAGTTTGTATAGATAAGGAGATTTTATTCTGGCTTTACTGTACTTTTAAAAGTGACTAAACAAACGTACGATACTGTGGTTCTCTTTAAGATAAGGCTAAAGAAATCGACCTGGGATTCTAAGATAGACACAGCAACGCCAGTTAAAGAAGGCTGCCTAAAGTGAATTATAATCGACCAAGACAGACCAACGTGAAGATTTCCGTTTTCGGCAACAACGACAGACAAACTGGGTGAAAAGAAGCAAATAAATTAGGTTAAGAAAAATAAATCCCTGCAAGAAAAGTCTGGGGAGACCACTAAAAGCCACAAAGACAACACACACACACACACACACATACACACACACACACACACACACATATATATATATATATATATATACATATCTTTATATATATATATATATATATATATATAATGAGAAAGAGAAAGAAATACAGCAAATAAACAACAATTTACTGTCTTTTTTAGTTGAAAATATTAAAGTCCATTAGAATTTTATTATTCATATTAAAAACTGTTGGAATTGACATGAGTGTTTCGTACAATATCTGAATTCCAAATTCTAATGAGATAAAGTAATATAAAATATTTTTCTTACAGTACTGATATTTTTCTGTATTGATATCAAGTGCCCAAAAAAGAAGCCACAAATATTAAAGAGAATGTGCATTGGTGTGGCATTATCAAAATGTCCAAGAGATATATGTTTTTTTGAATTCCTACTTTATGTAAATCTACCAGTCATTCCCTAAAAAATAATTGCTTTGTACAGTATTGTAGCGTTTCTAACGTCTCTGCTCGGCTTGAAATGCAGAAATTCTCAATATTTAAGATTGTTTAAGATTGTTAAGCACCACCTGGGATTTAAAGAGTCAGGCCTAAGGTTGGATTTCTTCGACTTTTTCAGAAATTCAACCCTTCAGGTTAAACATTGTCTTAAGAAAAAAAAACGCGCAGATATAGTACTCCATTGTATACGTGATTCTTGAGCAACGACCAGGTAGTTGCTGCACAAACGTTCGCATATTTCTGTACTCTATAAGCAGTCATGTTAGAGAAACCAACTTCCATCACGTTCATTAAGCTGATATGGTGAATTAGATAAGCAATTTCCAAGAATTACATTCTCGGCATTATCACTCGAGATCTCACAAATCACTAGAGATGTTCTATTCTTCAGGAAGCATACGTTACACCCTAAGTACATCTCTTGTCTCATTGCAGTATTGCTTTAGCCCTATTTGACATTTCGGGGTAACGAATTCCAGATATTTGATCCTGAATTTGAACTTGGCTCTTTGCTCAAATTTGATTCCGCAATCACAAATCTGCAAAGACACACTTAAAACCTAAAAACGCATATCATACAGGTTCACCTATTTACCCATGGTAGCCTGACTCGCATCGTTCACAAACCATTCCCGTATTCTGGTCCGAAGCATAAGTTAGTAAGTTACATGCTGGTCCTTTTTTTATTGTGTTGCAGGTTGTTAAAAAGCATTATGTATATAAAACAAAAATTCAATCAACTATCGAACATTAAGCAGACGAGGAAACATTCTGAGAAAAAAAATCTCAATAGTTATCCTGAAATCATCAAAGTTTCTGACATCTGATTTGAGATACAACCACATCATCGGGTTACTTTATTTTTTTTTTGTTTAAGGTATTATTTTTTATTGAAATTACATCATGAAATTTAAAACCTACAACATCAAAATTTTGCATTTTCCCTTAAAAGCTCTGCTTACAACTGAAGGAATTTCTGTATAGTAGATGGTAATAATTTCCGCCCAAAGTACATGCTATTATAAGCAATTAGTTTTTATGAGTCTGGAAATATATATATATATATATATATATATATATAATCAGACGAAGATCATATTTGAGAATCCAACTGTTCAGAACAGAACAACTAAATTGCCTACACGGATGATTTGATTTGGTTAAGGCTTGCGTTGCACCATCTACAACGTTTGGATGGGCCGCTAATAGAAATATGGGCTCTTTGAGTGCCACAGAATGTCTGAATGTTAAAACATAAGAACGGCTTTGAATTCAGAGTTTTTTTGTTGTTTTTGTGTGTGTGTGTGTGTGTGTGTGTGTGTGTGTGTGTGTTACTAACTCTAGACAGCCCAGTCTGCCATGTTATTTACTCATACGTGATGAGTCGGTAGTAATCACGTTGTAATATTTTTCAAATATTTCTGGTTTGAGAAAAATGAGTTTTATATGAATTTATAACAACGGACGTCAGTTAGTGTTTATACAGATTGTTATTGAATGAGAGAAAGGACATTTGAGCCAAAATAAGCACAGTCGATGATACATGTATTTATTTCTAAAATCCTAAACGATGGATGTCGTGGTTGAGACTAAGAAAGTCTACAAATGTTTTAGTAGAAAATAATATTTTATATACCTTACGAGAAATTTCAGGAACTGTCGCAGAAAAGTGGATAAACTATTTGAAGAATCAATAAAGAAGATATACAGTTATTTATCAGTAAAACTTTATTTTAAAAGCTACGAGGAATTTTACACTGATTTTTAAAAATCATAAACTGACATAAAATTCCATAAAACCAACGCTTTTCCGCCAAATTCAAATGCACTATAAAAATCTATTTTTTCCAACCATTCGATGTAATATCGCATATATTCAACCGCAAATCTATTTGTGTCTTTTTAGTGTATCTCATTCTGTTTTTATTTTTATCCAGTCAAGTGAAATCTCAGATATCATCTGGGTACACACACACACACACACACACACATATATATATATATATATATATATCTACTTGTGTGTATACGCATGTATGCATATGGTTGTGTATATCTAGGCGTTGTGTGATGGGTGAGACTTCTAAGCATTCCCATTAGAGCCATAGGCTGATGTTTGATTTTGGGCGTTTCTATATTAGGAAGATTGGCGCAACCCAATTTTTCTTGCCTGTATTATGTCGCTGAACTAGACAAAATTAATCTGAATTCTCTCTCCCTAACTCTCTCTCTCTTTCTACCTCCCCAAACCTTCTATATTGCTCCTTATATATATATATATATATATATATATATATATATATATATATATATATATATATATGTGTGTGTGTGTGTGTCTATGTGTGTGTGTGTGTGTGTGTGTGTGTGCACCTCATAAATTTTATTTGAGCTTATCAAGTGAGAAAGAATATTTTTATATATATCCATAGGCATAATATCCGTAAATTTCTCTCGGTTCATCAATCTTTTGGTTCGTGTGAAAGTTGTATATGAGCACTACAATTTTTTTGACAAGAACTACTTGACTTTGTTATGTCGTAATTCAACATTATGTGTTCATTCTAATATTCTTTTCTTCGTCGAATACCTGATGAAATAATTCAGGGAGAATTTAAGTCATGCGCTTTCCGGGTTATGTTTTTTTATTGCAGAGTAAACAAACAGCTATAAAACAACAATTTAGATTTTCTGCGTGTCTTTATTGCACTCGCCCACCATATAATATCACTTCTAAGCACAGTTGGGAGTATCCGTTGCATACCGAGTAAAGTGATGGCTTGCGACAACGTAGTAAACTAGTTCAAATTCAAGTTGTTCTATTGAGTTCACTTTCACACTAATAATCTTGGGAAAAGTATAAATACACTTATCCTCCACCAATGGGTTAAATAATGTTGTATAGCCACATACATATACAAATATATGAGGAACATAATCAAACATAATGACGAACTTCAATGAACGAACGAACACACTTCTTTATAAAAATATATCTCTCACACTTTATTCTCGAAAGGTTTAATGTTGGCTGTGTGTGAGAAGTGAGTTGGAGACGGGGACAGACTGCGATATATTGACCCAAAGTTCTTCTGAACATAGCAACACTTCTTCCTCATCTTGGCTGGGGTTGCTCATTCTCACGCTGGTATCTTGTCCTCCAACTGATTCTCACGATGGTATCTTGTCCTCCAACTGACTCCAACTCCAACAGGAACTGACCCAAGCCGTCTGTGGCACCGGGTTATATAATTGTCTAACACCCACCTGCTTCCTCTGTTCCTCCGCTTATTTACACAGGTGCATCTCTTGATTGACGGCTTGGTCTAGGATCAATATATAACAATAACAGCACAACTTTTCTTCACCATGGATGGTATTTCATACAAAAACAGGATCCACAACCACAGTGTTTGACCTGCCAGACAACTTGCACGGTTCAAGACATTCTTATAGAATGCAGAACTTTTGCTTTTATCAGAAAGGGATTTTTCCAAGTAAATAGCTTAAGAGATCTGTTCGAGAACGTCAAAATAGATGACATTCTGTCCTTCTTGAGAGAGACAGAGTTGTACCCAAAAATAGGACAACTTAAAACTGGTTAATCTGGTGCAAACAAATGAAATCCTGCTAATAGAAAATTTTACCTACCTAAGTATTCGTTTTGAAATCTTTGGTTGAATATGTATGTACATATAGAGAGTATGTGGCGTTAAATAACCTATAAGTGTTGATATGCCATAAAACCCAAACAACCAACCAACCAAATCTATTGATCAGTCATAAACTATACATGGGAATGACAGGATTATCTATGCATATTTATAGATTATTGCATTATTTTTTGTTTGGATTAGAGTGTGTTATCTATGCGCAGCTCATGTTAAGATCAAAACATCCCAATCGATGTATCCTACACAGAACCAACATGTAGTGAATGTCCCTGTAGAAGGAAGGCATTTTAAAATACTGAAATATGAACATTGCGAATTAAAATAGATTTAATTTAAAAAATGCGATCAATCTTTATGAGCATATAAAAATAGGGAAAAAAAATTAACGTAAAGGTAGATGATTTATTTCCTTATTTAATTTTTTAGTTCAGTTTTATTTATAAAACAGCGACAGTAGAGAGACGAGTTGATAAAGATGAAAATCTCATCCAGTTGGTTCGGGGTTGCAAGATATGTCTGATCGAGCACTCCAATCTGAAAAAAATCAGTTGAGCAGGACTGGCTGTGGTTACTTGACTTGATTGCTGCTGCATTGCCTTTTTCGTCTGTAGTACTAGCCAACTGGGCTGGAACACAATTCAGCCGGCCGTGTTTCCCGGTACGCGATCAGGTCAGGCGTGTCCTGACTCCTGCGGCAGTCAGTCAAAGTTGCTTTAACGCTGATACCAGGAAGGCCCACCATTCGTGTCTTGCGGCAGAGACTGGCACTCCTTGAACATTAGCAGGCTTTTACCCCAGGTTCTTATGCTCTCCGGAAAGGCTAGGTTAATCTCTTGGGGCTGGAGGCGCCTCATTTTTAGGGAAATGCCAAAAGGACTCAATACATTTTAGGAACCATCCGGTTTGTCTGCGCTACGGCCTTACGAGTGGTTCTCACAATAAAAAAAAGCCTTCTACCATGCTCGTACGTACGTGGGACGGTCTGCAAATACCGGAGCCGGCAAGGCACAATTGGGGATTATATATATATATATATATATATATATATATATATATGTATATATATATATATATATATATATATATGTGTGTGTGTGTGTGTGTGTGTGTGTGTGTGTGTGTGTGTGTATTGCCACGAAGAGATGTGTATTTTTTAAAATTTATTTATTTATTTTGTTCTAAATTCAAAAACTACAAATGTCTTAGGGGACCTACCTATTTTAAAATATTTCCATTCTTTCTTACAACAAACACGCAAACACACACACACACACACATATATATATATATATATATATATGTTGATAATTGTGTGTATTAGTATAAATCAAGAACTTTAATTGATTAAACTAAAAGTTTTTTCACAGTATTTTTTAAGAGAATATTTTTTGCTCCCAATTTCCCATATATATATATATATATATATATATATATATATATATAATTGCACGAATTATAACAACTGACGTTGGATGGAAATGAGCAAGTGTATATTTTACTATGCAGGACAAAATATTGATGGCCACTGCGCTGAGTTTAATCCTTCTGGAAAATCCGAGTGTAAGGGCTTTACTTTGTTTTCAGTTTTAAGTGTCACAAGTTGCAAGATGGAACCTTTGACCAACATGCTACTTACTTCTCCCTCCATCTCTAATGTCACGACCATCACTGTCTTTTTTTAGATGAGAAATAACCCACGGAGACATGTTTTTTTCCAGTGATATAAGTTAGATTTTATCAACACTCAGAATGACAGATTGTCAATTATTTTTTGCATGCTACAAGAAACGTAATGCTAAATGTCAACATTTAAGAACGCGCACGACAACTAGCACGTACACGCATGCACTCATGTAGGGGCTCGTACGTACATATGGACGCACTCGTCCAATATGTGCAATAGGTCTTAACATTGGAATGCCAATATACATTTTTCTTGACGTTCATATTGACAGAGTTTATGTAGTAATTTTTCTTTCTCAATATGAAACTGCTGTTCAAATAATGTCATTAAAAATGGAAAAAGTATTGAATAGTGATAATGTTTTAAACTGTCAAATATTTTCGGTGAAAAGCAAAATCAAACGAGAAAAAAATATTTCTCTATTCAATGAGAAAAATCAGGAGGTTAACAGTCACGTGTCTTTAAATGACCCCCACTCACGTGTACATTTGATACACACACATGCACATACACACACACACACACGCACGCATATATATATATATATAGAGAGAGAGAGAGAGACAGAGAGAGAGAGAAGAGGGGGAAAGAGAGCAAAAGAATGAGTGAGATAGACACACAGACAAAGACAGAGATATAGAGAGACTATGACACGTAAATAAGAAAATGTTGAAGTCTTCTTGAGAAGCCAAGAGAATACTATGTTTATATATTCTTACTCAGTTCAACTTACGTAGCACCTTCTTTCTTAAGATTAAGAAATATTCTCGATGATATGTTCAATTAAAAAGAAACAATAAGAAAAGATCATAATGTTCTTTGATGTATCAAGAAAATTTATCAGCCTCATAGGTTTATAAACAATATTTTCATAAAATGTATTATAAAAATAATCATATTAATATTAGTCGCAAAAATCGTATTACTTGTTAAAATGTATAAAGAATGCACGCATACACATACATACACACACTTATTGTTTTCAATGGAAATTTATGATTCTAATAGATATTTGTAATTGCAAATCTAAAGGGCTATGAAATAACAAAAAGGCTACAAGCATTCTAGATTTTATTTTTCATTGTAATTTACTACGTAAGAATTTAAAAGTTAATTCTAAGTGCTTTTAGTATATATATATATATATATATATATATATATATATATACATATATATATATATATGTGTGTGTGTGTGTGTGTGTGTGTGTTTTAGATGAATATTTTGTACAATTTGTATACACACACACACACACACACACACACACACACACACACACACATATATATATATATATATATATAACTGAATGTGTGGATTGGAAGACTATTATGTACGAGACATATATTGCAAATACTTTGCTCGATGTTTTAAAATCTAACATGACTTAAATTTATATTTAGCCTCATATATGGACACACGATAATGCGATGAACGGTTTCAATGTTCTTACATCTCTTCCGGTGAGTAGAATATTCTTTCAACGTTTACATTTTTAGTTTATTATTATTTAATCCTTCACATTTTTTCACCTCAGTTTTAGCTGATGGTCTTTCACTGGAGTTTGAAAGACAGTAAGTCTCCTCAGGTCTCCAGGACTCTTCTCAGTATTCTGGCCGTTATCAACAATGCTGTAGTTTTGATGGTTTTCACTCGTCCACCAACTTCAAAGTCATCCAGTCCCTTTAGTAATCTTTTTGTTACTGTAGCTAATGCACCAATCACGATTAATGTAATTGTCATCTTCATGCTCCATAGTTTTTTTTTCAATTCCCTAGCAAGGCCCAGGTACTTATTCTTCGTTTCAGTTTTATTCTGTGGTCAGCCGGTACAGGAAAGTCGACAATTTTGCAAGTGTCTTTTTTTGTCGTTGATTATAATAAGGTCTGGTTTTCTGGTTGAGATGAGGTGATCGGTTTTTATGTCAAAGTCCCACCGGAGTTTATGTGTGTCATTCTCTAGGACAGCTGCTGGTTTGTGCATATATCATTTGTTCGTATGGTCAAATTTGAATCTCATTCATATTTCCCAGTGGATAACCTTGCCCACCCAGTCGTTTCCAGTCTTATAATTCTGTACTAATTTGCTACAATCACTTATATGATTGATGGTTTCTTCTCAATCACCTCATAACCTACATTTGCTATTTTGTTGCGTCTTATCTATTCTCGTTTTGATATGATTGCTTCTTACGGCGTTGTTTTGCGCTGCTATGATGAGAGATTCTATTTCTCTTTTAAAGCTTCCTTGTCTTAGCCAAGTCCAGGTTTTCTCGTGCGACATGTTGTTTATTAGTCGTTTAAAGCGCCAGTAGAGTTGTTTTTCTTCCCATTTTTTTCCCTATTTATTGTCATTCTGTTCTCCATCGTGTTGTCAATATCGTTTCTGATGGCTGTAATCAATCCTTGTTCGTGTTTTTCTATGTAGTCTTCGAGTCGTTTTATCGATGCGTCAACACTGTCTTCGATGCTGGCATGTCCTCTTCTCCCCACTTTTCTTGATACATATAGTCTGTCAACGTTGTCTCTGGAATGTAATCCGTATGCTTTGCTATTAATCATTTTGTTCTTTGGTTCATTTGTTTAAGTTCATCTCTGGTCCACTTGAGAAAGGGTCCAGAATATCTAACGAAGGCTACAGTCCAGGTCTTTATTCATTTGATAATATTTCTGCCGGTGAGTTTTGTCTCGAGTTGTTCTCTTGTTCTCCTTAGATATTCTTTTTGAATTGTGTCTTTCATCTCTACTTGTTTGATGGTGTGAGCCTCCAAGATACCGAAGTATTTTATTATTATTATTCACTCATTAGAGCTTTCCACATCAGCGTTAGCCGATGGTTTTTCACTGGAGTCTGAGTGATAGCAAGTCTCCTCAAGTCTCCATGACTCTTCTTAGTATCCTGGCCGTTCTCAATAATGCTGTCTTTTGGATGGTCTCCACCTGTCCGCCAACTTCCAAATCCTCCAGGCTCTTGAATAATCCTTTAGTTACTGTTCCAGACGCACCTATTACAATTGGTATAATTGTCACCTGCACGTTCCACAGTTTTTTTTCAATTCTTTAGCAAGGTCGAGGTACTTATAGTTCTTTTCACATTCTTTCTGTTTTATTCTGTGGTCAGCCGGGACAGCAAAATCGACTATTTTGCAAGTTCTCTTTTTTTGTTGATTATTATTCAAACTGGTCTTCTGGCCAGGATTAGGTGACCCATTTGTATGTTAAATTCCCGTAGGAGTTTATGCGTGGCATTTTCTAGGACTAGTGCATATACCACTTATTATTATCATTATTATTATTATTATTATTATTATTATTATTATTTGGGTATGGATAAATAGTAGGACAGACTGGGTTCTTCAGCCTTGGTGAGGCAACAGGTCTAGGAGAAGGAAAACTCTGAATTCCAACCTGTTAAACTCCGCTTAAAAATTGACTTTGTGTCATATCCTGACCGAGCGGAGGGGTTGGGTAAATATGATTATTTTTTGAGAGTTTTTCACGACAGCCCTAGCTGATGCTGTTTCACTTGAGTTTGAGAGACAGCAAGTTTCCTCCGGTCTCCAGGACTCTTCTCAGTATTCAGGCCGACCTCAACAATGTTGTAGTTCTGATTTTCAGCTCTTCCAACTCCTTTACAAAGCCTTGGAGATCGCTCCGGATTCACCAGTTACTATTCTTGTCTCCAATACTCTCATTTTCTAAAGCTTTTTAAGTTCTCTGGCGAGGTCCAAGTACTTGTCTCACCTTTGGTTTTCACTTTGTTTTGCGCTGGTTCTCTTTTTTCTTTTTCTTTTAATTTTCACTAGGTCAAGTTATCTGGCCAATATTAAGTCATCTGTCTGTATCTTAAAATTGCAGACAATTTAATGTCTCATTCTCCTGGAGAGATTTTGGTTTGAGTATGTATTATTTGGTAGAATGTGCCAATTGCCATCTCTTGCACAATTCCCTGTGGATCACCTTTCATACCCAATCGTGTCTTGTCTTATAATCTCCTTCTGTTAGTTTTGAACATTCTCTTATGAAGTGTTTAGCAGTTTCGTCTCTATCACCACATAACGAATATTTACTATTGCTATTATTTATCTATTTGAGCTATAAGATATGTAATCCTTATGGCGTTGTTTTCTGCTGCAGTTTGAAGAGATTCAGATTCTCTCTTTTTATTTATGAGAATCATTGAATAAGTTTTCAGACTTTTTTCGTATGGGCTCTTTTATTGATAGTACACACATGGAACTCTAGTCCCCATCGAAGTAATCTCCTCCGGCTGCAATGCACTTGTTGTACCGTTCCAACAACTTCTGGAAAGCCCCATGGATGTCTTCCTGTGAGCGTGTCAATGACCTTCGTCATAGCCTCTTTCATCTCCTGAATTGTCACATAACGACAGCCTCCGAGCTTAGGGAATAACAAAAACTCACTAGGAGCAAGGTCTAGACTATTGGGAGGGTGCGGAACTATTTGATGCCCATCTTGATCAAACAGTCTGTGATAAGGATGGAGTCATGTACTGGTGCATTGTCTTGGTGGAAATGTCCCTGACCCGATTTGAAGAGAGCTGACCACTTCCGACGGAATCTCTTCCAGAACTCCCGTAAAACCGCAACATAGTAACCCTAACCTTAACCCCTTTGGCCAATCAACTCTGGTATATTGATTTCCATTCTCCTCCCACACCTCTCATCATCCCTCACAGACTCTTTGCCTTCCTTGAATCTCTTATACTACTCAAAAATTGATGCTCGATTCCTGCAAGATGGTCCAAAAGCAATCTGAAACATTCCGTACATTTCTGTGGCATTTTTTCCAAGTTTAAAACAATTTTATTGCATATCGTTCTTCTAAAGTGTCCTCACATCCAGATTGCATTTTTGAAATTCACCAGCCGTGACAATCAGGCTTTAGTAGGGTGTATTCCAATTGCTGCTGTAGCTGTTCATATGAACCTGAAATCATAAAAACTGGTCAGTCATCTCATAAGACGTATAGCAATAACATACTGAATTTTCAAGAGTCTACAAAAAATTTAAAAGCCTGTTCAAAAAAGTCTATGAACTTATTGAAGGCACTACGTACTTTTTTGCTATATTCAAGTCCTCACGTGTGTGACTTCGCCAGTTTTTAGTTTGAAATACTCATACAGTTGTTTTTATTACCATTTCTGTTTCCTTGTAAGTTCTCTTCTGTTTGTCCCTTTTGTGTTATTAATTGTCTTTGTACTTTGTCTTTCGTTGCTCTTTTTAATACAAGGATTTATTAATATTGTTTTATTTACTCTTTTGAGAGTTCCCTACCAGCGTTACATGTTGGTTTTTCACTGGAGTTTGAAGGAAAGCAGGATGCCTCGAATCTTCAGTATTCTGGCCGATCATAATAATGCTGTAGTCTGCATGGTCTCCACTTCTCCTCTAAGTCTTCCAGTTCCTTTACTAACCTTGAGCCATGTGCACCAATTACAATTAGTATCACCGTCATTTTTATTTTCCATAGTTTATTTAGTTCTCCTGCAAGGTTAACATATTTATCTTTCTTTTTAAATTTTACTTATTGAGCCTCTGGGTTGTGCATCTAGCACTTGTTCAATGATCAAATTTCTAGTACAATTCCCAGTGAGTCACCTAAACCACATAGTCGTGTCTGGACTAATGATATTTTGGCAAAAATTACTGCATTCGCTTATTATATGATACATTTTTTTCGTTTCTATTCCAACATAATCTAGTTATTCTTTTCTGGTATAATATATGTTGTTGTTTGTGTGGTTTCGAGTCGCTGTAATTTTTCTTTGCTCTTTTTGTTTGGTATTCAAGTCTTGTATTAACACTATCTGTATTGCTGGCAATTCCACGTCATACCTTTTTTTTGACACCTCTTGTCTGCCTATGTCATTTCTACCAATGTCATTTCTGCCTATGTCATTTCTACCAATGTCATTTCTGCCTATGTCATTTCTACTAATATCATTTCTGCCTATGTCATTTCTACCAATGTCATTTCTGCCTATGTCATTTCTAGCAATGTAATTTCTGCCTATGTCATTTCTGCCTATGTCATTTCTACCAATGTCATTTCTGCCTATGTCATTTCTACTAATATCATTTCTGCCTATGTCATTTCTACCAATGTTATTTCTGCCCATGTCATTTCTACCAATGTCATTCCTACCTATGTCATTTCTACTAATATCATTTCTGCCTATGTCATTTCAACCAATGTCATTTCTGCCTATGTCATTTCTACCAATGTCATTTCTGCCTATGTCATTTCTACTAATATCATTTCTGCCTATGTCATTTCTACCAATGTCATTTCTACCAATGTCATTTCTACCAATGTCATTTCTGCCTATGTCATTTCTGCCTATGTCTTTTCTACGAATGTCATTTCTGCCTATGTCATTTCTACTCATGTTATTTCTGCCTATGTCATTTCTACCAATGTCATTTCTGCCTATGTCATTTCTACCAATGTAATTTCTGCCTATGTCATTTCTGCCTATGTCATTTCTACCAATGTCATTTCTGCCTATGTCATTTCTACTAATATCATTTCTGCCTATGTAATTTCTACCAATGTCATTTCTGCCTATGTCATTTCTACCAATGTCATTTCTGCCTATGTCATTTCTACTAATATCATTTCTGCCTATGTCATTTCTACCAACGTTATTTCTGCCTATGTCATTTCTACCAATGTCATTCCTACCTATGTCATTTCTACTAATATCATTTCTGCCTATGTCATTTCTACCAATGTCATTTCTGCCTATGTCATTTCTACCAATGTCATTTCTGCCTATGTCATTTCTACTAATATCATTTCTGCCTATGTCATTTCTACCAATGTCATTTCTGCCAATGTCATTTCTACCAATGTAATTTCTGCCTATGTCAATTCTGCCTATGTCTTTTCTACCAATGTCATTTCTGCCCATGTCATTTCTACTAATGTCATTTCTGCCTATGTCATTTCTACCAATGTCATTTCTGCCTATGTCATTTCTACCAATGTAATTTCTGCCTATGTCATTTCTGCCTATGTCATTTCTACCAATGTCATTTCTGCCTATGTCATTTCTACTAATATCATTTCTGCCTATGTCATTTCTACCAATGTCATTTCTGCCTATGTCATTTCTACCAATGTCATTTCTGCCTATGTCATTTCTACTAATATCATTTTTGCCTATGTCATTACTACCAATGTCATTTCTGCTCATTTCATTTCTAACAATGTCATTTCTGCCTATGTCATTTCTACCAATGTCATTTCTGCCTATGTCATTTCTACCAATGTCATTTCTGCCTATGTTATTTCTGCCTATGTCATTTCTACCAATGTCATTTCTGCCTATGTCATTTCTACCAATGTCATTTCTGCTTATGTCATTTCTGCCTATGTCATTTCTACCAATGTCATTTCTGCTCATGTCATTTCTAACAATGTCATTTCTGCCTATGTCATTTCTAATAATGTCATTTCTGCCTATGTCATTTCTACCAATGTCATTTCTGCCTATGTCATTTCTACCAATGTCATTTCTGCCTATGTCATTTCTACTAATATCATTTCTGCCTATGTCATTTCTACCTATGTCATTTCTGCCTATGTCATTTCTACCAATGTCATTTCTGCCTATGTCATTTCTGCCTATGTCCTTTCTACCAATGTCATTTCTGCCTATGTCATTTCTACTAATATCATTTCTGCCTATGTCATTTCTACCAATGTCATTTCTGCTCATGTCATTTCTACCAATGTCATTTCTGCCTATGTCATTTCTACCAATGTCATTTCTGCCTCTGTCATTTCTACCAATGTCATTTCTGCCTATGTCATTTCTGCCTATGTCATTTCTACCAATGTCATTTCTGCCTATGTCCTTTCTACCAATGTCATTTCTGCTTATGTCATTTCTGCCTATGTCATTTCTACCAATGTCATTTCTGCTCATGTCATTTCTAACAATGTCATTTCTGCCTATGTCATTTCTACCAATGTCATTTCTGCCTATGTCATTTCTACCAAAGGCATTTTTGCCTATGTCATTTCTACCAATGTATTTCTGCCTATGTCATTTCTACTAATATCATTTCTGCCTATGTCATTTCTACCTATGTCATTTCTGCCTATGTCACTTCTACCAATGTAATTTCTGCCTATGTCATTTCTGCCTATGTCATTTCTACCAATGTCATTTCTGCCTATGTCATTTCTACTAATATCATTTCTGCCTATGTCATTTCTACCAATGTCATTTCTGCCAATGTCATTTCTGCCTATGTCATTTCTACTAATATCATTTCTGCCTATGTCATTTCTACCAATGTCATTTCTGCCTATGTCATTTCTACCAATGTCATTTCTGTCTATGTCATTTCTACCAATGTCATTTCTGCCCATGTCTTTTCTGCCCATGTCATTTCTGCCTATGTCATTTCTGCCTATGTCATTTCTACCAATGTCTTTTCTGCCTATGTCATTTCTACCAATGTCATTTCTGCCTATGTCATTTCTGCCTATGTCATTTCTACCAATGTCATTATTGCCTATGTCATTTCTGCCTATGTCATTTCTGCCTATGTCATTTCTACTAATATCATTTCTGCCTATGTCATTTTTACCAATGTCATTTCTGCCTATGTCATTTCTACTAATGTCATTTCTGCCGATGTCATTTCTACCAATGACATTTCTGCCTATGTCATTTCTACCAATGTCATTTCTGCCTATGTCATGTCTGATATGTAAGGCCTTATGCATCGTCATTAATTTTCTAATTCTCTGGTCCATATGTTGATGTTATTCCCTCCTCCACATTAAGAATGGTTCCGTACATCTTTCAAAGAGGACAGCCCAGGATTTTATTCCTTAAATGATATTTCTGCTATACAGTTTGCTTGCAAATAGTATTCTTTTTAAATTTTTTTTCTTTCATGTCCTTAAGTACTTGTAAGTTTACTTTTCTCTGAGCGTTCAGATGTTTTTTGGATCGGTAGTTCTATTCCTTCCGTCTTTTGTCGTTTTCTTCTTTTTATTAGCATAGCACATTTTCCATCTGTATATTCTAACTGTATATTCTCACTAACTGTATAAGGGTTTCGAATACTTTTTAATTTCTTGCAAACAATATGATGTCGTTTATTATTATTATTACACTTACAGGTATATATTTGGTTGCTTAAAATCTTTCACCGTGCCTTAGGGTGATGAAACCTAAGGAATTTACGTATTCTATATATTTTCGTTTTTGCTGTCTCTCGTGGGTGAAATTTTTAAGTCATGTAGATCTTACATTTCCAAGTTCATGACCAATGACTCAAAATGCAATTTTTGCCATTTGTATTGACTCAGATTTCCATGGTATATGCACAACCCAGCTCCTGTCCTAGAAAATGACACACATAAGCTCCTATGGAATTTTAACACACAAACGGATCACCAAATGCCGGCCAGAATACCAGACCGCATAATAATCAACAAAATGTAGAGAATTTGCAAAACTGTCGACTTTGCTGTCCCGGCAGATCACAGAATAAATCTGAAGGAATGTGAAAAGAAGGATAAGTACCTCGATCTTGCTAGAGAATAGAAAAAGCTATGGAACATGAAAGTAACGATTGGGCTAAATGTGATTGGTGCTTTTGGCACAATAACTAAAGGATCATGAAAAGGCCTGGAGGACTTGGAAGTCGGCGGACGGGTAGAGACTATTCAAATGACAGCATTGCTGAGAACGGCCAGAATCCTGAGACGAGTATTGGAGACTTGAGGAGACTTGCTGTCACTCAAACTCCAGTGAAAAGCCATCAGCTAACACAGATGAGAAAAACTCTAAAGGAGTAAATAATAATAATAATAATAATAATAATAATAATGAAAAGTGGCAAACGACATACGACAGACGGAATAGAACTACCAAATCAAGACAAGAATTGAACCCTCGGAAAAAAACGACGTCTACAAATACTTGGGAATCTTGGAAGCTGACACCATCAAATAAGTACAAATGAAAGATAAAATCCAAAATGAATATCTCGGGAGAACTAGGAAACTACTCGAGACAAAACTCTCCAGCAGAAAGCTTATCAAAGGAACAAATAATTGGGCTGTACCCCTCGTTAGATACCGGGGACCCTTTCTTAAGTTGACCAAAGATGAACTTAAACAAATCAACCAAAGAACTTGAAAGCTAATGACCATGCACAAAGCATTACGTCCCAGAGACGACGTTGACAGACTATATGTTTCAAGAAAAGAGTGAGAAAGAGGACTTGCCAGTATCGAAGACAGCGTTGACGCATCGATACAACGACTCGAAGACTGATTACAGCCATCAGAAAGAATACTGACAAGTCGACAGATAACAAAATTACAAGAACCAAGAAACAAATATAGGAAGAAAAACAACTTTATGGGCGTTTTAAACGACAAATAAACATCTCACACGACAAAAAATGGACCTGAAAAGGAAAACTTAAGAGAGAAACATAATCTCTCCTAATGGCAGCGACAAATAACGCTATAAGAACCAATCATATCAAGACGAGAATAGATAAGACTCAACAAAATAACAAATCTAGGCTATGCGGTGACAGAGATGAAACCATCAATCACATAATAGGCGAAAGCAGCAAATTAGCTCAGAAAGGGTACAAAACAATACATGAAAGGGTAAGCAAGGTGATCCACAGGGAAATGTGCAAGAAATTTAAATTCAACCATACGAACAAATGGTATAACCCTAACCCAGCACCTGTCCTAGAAAATGACACGCATAAACTCCTATGGGATTTTAACATACACACAGATCATCTAATCTCGTCCAGAAGACCAGACCTTATCAACCAAAAGAAAAAGAGAATTTGCAAAATTGTCGACTTTGATGTCCCGGCTGACCATTGAATAAAATTGAAGGAATGTCAAAAGAAGGATAAGTACCTTTACCTTGCTAGGGAATCGGAAAAAGCTATGGAGCATTATTATTATTATTATTATTATTATTATTATTATTATTATTATTATTATTATTATTCTCTTTCATGTGGATGAACCTTTATGGTGATTTAATATTTAACCAAAATTTCTCAAGAAGACATGAAGAATAGACACTCGTTATATGAAATATTGTTGCTAGACTTCTGGGGAGTCAGTAGAATTAATAAATCTTCTAATTATCCCACTGTCAATTATTTATATGTAATCCGCCAGTAGTCCCCATTTTCCAGAACGTCCATAAATTCTTATAGATCCCTAGGCAAGTTTTAAATCTTTGGTATCAATATTTCATTTGAATTTCAATTATTAAATTATGAGCCAATCTCTTGTCTTTGAATGTTTGTCCATGGTTCTTGCAAACCCTGATACGTATGTTCGATGAATTCAACTGTCAAATAAAACAAATTGTAATTTAATGAATAAGTATTAAAGTGATGTGTTTGAAGGTAACTCTAAAAACGTTATAAAAAATCTAGAAACCAGACAAAAGACCAATTGAAAAAATTCAAAATCTCTTCTTTTAAGCTAAGCTTAACAATTAGATGTAAATTATATGACTTTCCGAAGAAAAATTAGCTAATTAATTGGAATTGCCGAAATCATCAAACCTTTTCAGTCATGTGGTTGTGAGAGCAGTTTAAGTGTACCACTCACAGAAATAGAATTAGGGATTCGCTTTTCAGATGACTTCTGGGTTATTCCATTCGTTTTCTTTGTGGCTGGGCGAATCACGTAGACAAAAGCCGTAACCTGAATAGTAATAAAGAACCATCCAAAGATACCAGAAGAAATAGTTCTTGTGAGAACAAAGTCAAACCAGTGAAAAATCTACCTCACACATTATTTTCATGCACCACCACCTCAATATCAGCACGAAGAGAATAAACAACATAAGTTGAGTGGTGGTCTTATTTCCTTCCATCCACAAAGCAATCAGTTCATCACAATTTATAACAGAGAAATTCACACCAACTCCTCATTATGATAGCATCTCATTCCAGACGGAAATTTCAACTAAAGAATGTGAGATCACACCCCCTGTTCGAAATAAATCACCTGGCCACACATCCTGTTCTCCAGATTTTCAAAATGGTCGAATACTTTCTTAACAGAAAGTCCAACTGGAACTTTTGGTAATTTTTATGTAGAAAGTTATTCCTATGCGTCAATGTTGAAAAAAATTCAACAAGTAATTTGAGAAGTTTTTCCATTTTGATAAATACATAGGAAGCCAATTTTTCTTTTTTATTTCTTTTGATAGAAATAAGTTTAAATGGTTTTGAACACAATACGAAAAAATCAAGAAAATAGATTTGAAAATGGCATTTCATGTCTACGTGTTTTCATTGCGATGTTGAAATGTAATTTCCTTATTTAAAGACAGTTCTCTTAATTGAAGATGCTAATGGTCTCTTTTTAATAAACCATTCTTCGGCTTAATGTTTTCATAATACCAGACTTCTATTCGACGAGTAACAAATAAATGGAAGGACGTATTTAAGTTAGGAAAAACATACAGATTGCCTAGCTTTTATCACTACTCCAAATTAAAGAATGTTGGCACTATATGCATTGTTAAAATCTCAACATACACACACACACACACACACACACACACATATTCAGAGAGAAAGAGAGATGATCTGCCGAATTACGGAGTTTGCCGTTCCGGCTGACCAAAGTGTAAAACTGAAGAAAGGTAAACACAGAGATAAATACCCGGTTCTTGAAAGAGAATTGAAAAAAATATGAGACATAGAAGTGGCGGTGATACCAATTGTAATTAGTACGCTTGGTACAGTCACCAAAGGATTGATAAAAGGACTTGAGGATTTGGAAATAAGAAGACGAGTGGAGACCATTCAAACTAGTGAATTGATGAGATCGGCGCGAATATTAATAAGAGTCCAAGAGCCTTGAGGAGACTTGCTGTCACTCAGGAAAACCATCAGCTAACGTTGGTTTGAAAATCTTCAAAATGAGTAAAATAATGATATTCAAAAGACCTTGAAAAAAAAACAACTCCTTAAACTACCACCGTTTAAGTAATAGTAGGATGCCTGGGCATGATCCAGAAAGAAACAAATAAACACATTTAAAAAATACCGGACAGTCTTTGTCTATACGAAATACACAAAAAATGTATTGCACTGACCTCTTCATCACCGTAGGTGAGTACTATCAATAGGATTTGAAAAATAACGCCGGGAGTTACGGAGGGCACAGAGAATCCATAGAAGCGCTACTTTCCCTTACCTAAAAACTTGACAAAATACTTGGTGAAGGATTGAGACAATACTAAGAAGAGTCCTGGAGACTTGAAAGACTTGCTGTCACTCAGAATCCAGTGAAAAACCATCGGCTAACGCTGATGTGAAAAGCTCGACTGAGTAAATAATAATAATAATAATAATAATAATTATTATTATTATTATTATTATTATTATTATTATTATTATTATAATACTAATGATAATAATAGTAATAATTGCTGAACCAGCGGAACCTACAGTAAAGATAATAAATAGTGAAAACAGAGATTAGTACGTAGACATTAACGAAGCACAAGAAAAATATAGAAAATTAATATGAGGGGGATAAAAACTGTAATAGATTTTTTCGAAATAGTCCACAAAGTTTTGGTAAAGAGACTAAAATACTTAGGAATCAATGACCAAGTAGAGACCAACCAGAATTCAATATTATTAACATCGGCCAGAATACTGAGAAGACTCGAAAAGACTTGCTGTCACTCAAACTCTAACGGAAAACCTTTTGCTAACGCTGGTGTGAAAATCTCCTAAGAAGTTATTAATAATAAAATGAAACACGCAAGCTCCGATGGGACTTTAATATACAAATGGATCACCTAATCTCGGCCAGGAGACTAGAACTTATAAGAATCAACAAAAAATAAAAAAAGAAAAAAGAAAATCGGAAAAATTGTCGACTTTGTTGTCCCGGCAGACCACAGAACAAAACTGAAAGAATGTGAAAAGAGAAATAAGTACCTCGACCTTGCTAGAGGATTGAAAAAACTATCGAACATGAAGATGACAATTATACCAATTGTGATTGGTGCTTTTGGCACGGTAACTAAAGGATTATTAAAGGGCCTGGAGAATTTGGAAGTTGGCGGCCGAATAGAGACCATCCAAACAACAGCATTATTGAAAACGGTCAGAATATTGAGAAGAGTCCTGTAGACTTGAGTAGACTTGGTGTCACTCAATCTCCAATGAAAGAATATCAGTTTACGCTGATATCAAAAGCTCAAATGAGTAAACAATAATGATAATAATAAGCCGATCGTCATCCTTCGGAAGTTGGCTGTTCATTGTTCAGGTACAAGAATGACGATCTAAGGAACCACACAAATCAGACACGTAAACACAAAACATGAACTTAGGAAAACAACCAACTTGCATTGCACTGCTTTTTTAGGAGTCAGCCTACACTACGAGGATATAGAAACAGAATTATTGAGGTCTGGTAAGAATGTGCAAGTTTCCAAACAACAAGCCAAAGACTTTCGGACCAAGTTAGGATAATTATAATGAAGATTTTGTTTTCTGACCTTGAAATACAAGAAATACACCAGAAAATAAATAATGAACATGACACTAATATAGTATCAGACAGAGTAAGTTATGACAAACAAGCCTAACCGATATAAACCACCAACTCGAAACAAAAATATAAACCTCCCACAACAACACAGAGCAAACACTAACGCAAGAGTAAAAAAATAAATTTAAAAAATTTAAGAGAACTATGAATGATAAAAATGACAACATTGAAACCACTAAGAAACACAGAATAAAGAACAATCAAGACGGAAACAGAAAAAATATATCAAGTATCAACATATGTAATAACAAAAAACATAACCGAAATAAATGAAGGAATCTATGCAGGAGCAAAATTAGTTGGTGAGAAAATCGGGGTTCCCTTAAAGAGCACGAACAAAATATCAAAACCTGGTCGGAAAATTCGACTGGAAATGCAGATAAAAAAAATATGAAAACAGACAAAAACCGTAAAACAAAAGAAAAACACTTGCACATGTTGCGAACCAAACTATACCAGAAAGTATTGGCGAAAGAAAGAAAATTAAAAAATATACCAACAAAGGGTAAAGGACATTCCAAAACAACGAAGGAAAATTCTCCCAAGTTGAGGAAGATGATGCAAACACTTACCGACAACTGGATGCAAAGGAAACTGTACAATTCTGGAACAGAATATAGCAACCAGAACATAACAAAAAAAAAACAAAAAAAAAAAACGAATGAATAAGCAATACAGCAAAAGAAATAGAAGGGCTCGAAGAAGGGCCGAAAGAGGAAATACACATCAATTTACTGAGAATGACACTAAAAAATATCAAATTGGAAAACGCCATGATGGAATACGTGGATTTTGGTTAAAGAAATTCACTACCATTCATGAGAGACTAGCATTCGAAATGAACTGATGTCTACAAGAAGCATACGTACCCGAATGGATGACCAAATGAAGGACCTCACAGATCCAAAAAGACCACCGTTAAAAGGAACCGCCCAAAACAACTACAAATCAATAACGTGCCTACATATGATGTGGAAATTACTAGCGGCAAAAGGGAAAAGATTTATTTCTCGCAAACAAGCGCGGATTGTTCCCTGCGAAGCAGAAAGGGTGCTGTAAAGCATCCAAAAGCACAGGAGCACTATTCTACATTGATCAGCATATCCTAAACGAGAACAAGACGGAAAAATCTGGCTATGGCCTGGGTCCACTTCAAAAGAGCATATAATATAGTCCTACAAAGCTAGATAATAAACTGTTTCAAAATTTACAAAATGTTTGATGAAGTCATAAACTTTATCGAATAAATCATGAAAACCTGGAGAGTGGAATTGACCTCAGGAGGAAGAAGCTTAGCTGAAAAAAGATCCAAAAAGGTATATTCCATGGAGATGCACTGTCAGATAACTATATGTAATTGCGTTGATGCCACTCTACGACCTACCCTGGACATTTATAACCTTACTAAGTCACAGGAAAAGATAAATCACCTAAAGTACATGTAGGACATCAAACTGTTTGCCAAAACGAAAAATAATTAGAAACTCTAACAAACGCAGTCAGAGTATACAGGCAGGACATAGGGATGGAATTGGTAATAGAAAAATGGGCCATGCTAGTAATGAAACGCGGAAAACGACACATTACGTACGGAATGGAACTATCAAGTCAAAGCAAAATTAGAACGCACAGAGGAAAGGAAACCTACAAATACTTGGGGATATTGGAAACTGACTTCATCAAACAAGAGAAGATAAAAGAAAAAATTAAGATAGAATATTTCAGAAGAATCAGAAAGTTACCCAAAACAAAATTCTTTAGCAAAAATCTTATTAAAGGAATAAATCCCCCGTAAGATATTCAGGACCATTCTTAAAGTTGACCAGAGAAGAATTTAAGCAAATGAACCAGAGAACAAGAAAACTAATGACCACAAATAAGGCATTACATCCCAGAAATGACGCTGATAGACTAATGTGACAAGAACGGAAGGGAGAAGAGGACAGTGTTGACGCATCACTACAATGATTTGAAGACTAAATACAAAAGCATGGAGGAAAACTAATTACAATCACTAGAAACAATATTGATGATTGAGGACCAACAGAACAATAATAACCAGAATACAAACATGGGAAGAAAAAACAACTCTATATACGTTTTAAGCAACCTAATAAGCATGGATGTGACTAGGAAAATGAAACCTTAAAAAAGAAAAGGAAACTCTCTTGATAGCTGCACAAGACAATGCTATCAGGACCAATCATCCCAAAGCACAGATAGATAAAACGCAACAAAACAGCAAACGTAGGTTATGTGGTGATAGAAATGAAACGATCAATCCCATAATAAGCGAGTGCAGCAAATTATCTCAGAAAGAATACAAGATGAGACACGACTGGGTGGATAGAGTGATTCACTGGGAATTATGCAAGAAATTTCAATTTCACTATACGAATAAATGGTATATGCTCCACTCGAAATCAAGTCATGAGGAATGATAAACATAAACTCTGGGATTCTGATATACAAACGGATCACTTAAACCCGGCCAGACGACCGGACTTGATAATGATCAACAACAAAACAAAGAACTAGCAAAATTGTGGATTTTGCTCTCCCGGCTGACCACAGCGAAAATAAAATAAAAGTAGAACAAATATCTCGATATTATTTGGGAACTGAAAAAAAACTGTGGAACATAAAAGTGACTTTATACAAATTGTAATTGGTGCTCTTGGTACAGTCACCAAAGGATGAATAAAAGGAATGGAAGGATTTGAAATAAAAGAACGAGTGGAGACCATCCACACTTCTGCATTACTGAGATACTGAGAAGAGTCCTGGAAACTTGAGGAGAATTGCTGTCTCTCAGATTCCAGTGAAAGGTATACAAAGGTATACATACCAGAGACGACGTTAACAGACTATATGTATCAAGAAAAGAGTGAGGAAGAGGCCTTGCTAGCATGATACAACGACTCGAAGACAACATAGAAAAACACGAAGGACTGATGACAGCTATCAGAAACGATACTGACAACACAATGGACAACAGTATGACAAGAACTACTCGTATAAAAGCAAAAATGGGAAGAAAAAAAAAATCTATGGTCGCTTTAAACGACTAATAAACAGTATCTCACACTAACCAGGACAAGACTAAGAAAAGGAAACTTTACGAGAGAAACAGAATCTCTCCAAATAGTAGCACAAAACAACGCTGTAAGATCCAATATTATCAAAGTGAGAATAGATAAGACACAACAATAGCAAATGTAGGCTATGCACTGGCAGAGATGAAACCAACAATCACATAATAAGTGAATGCAGCAAATTAGCCAAGAAAGAGTACAAGACTAAACACGATTGGGTGGGCAAAGTGATCCACTGGGAGATGTGCAAATAATTTAAATTCGACCATTCTAACAAATGGTATATGCACAACCCAGCAGCTGTCCAAGAGAATGACACATATAAACCCCTTTGACGTACACACGGATCACCTAATCTCGGCCAGAACGCCAGACCTAATAATAATCAACATAAAAAAGGGAATTTGCAAAATTGTGGACTTTGCTATTTGGCTGATCACAGAATAAAAATGAAAGAATGTGAAAAGAAGGTTAAGTACCTCGACCTTACTAGGGAATTGAAAAAAACTATGGAACATGATGGTGACAATTATATCAGTTGTGATTGGTCCTTTTGATACAATAACTAAAGGATTATTAAAGGGACATGAGGACTTGGAAGTTGACGGACGGGTGCAGACTATCCAAACTACAGCATTACTGAGAACAGACAGAATACTGAGAAGTGTCCTCGAGGCTTTAGGTGACTTGCTGTCACTCAAACTCCAGTGAAAATCCATCGACTAACGCTGTTGTGAAAAACTCTAATGAGTGAATAATAATAATAATAATAATAATAATAATAATAATAATAATAATAATAATAATAATCCAAATATGAAAATCACTCTTCGTGACACCCCCTCAATCTGTCTTTTCATGAATGAAAATGAACCCCTGTCTCTAAATGATAATAGGCTCGGTTAGAATTGAAAAATCAGCAACTGGAAGAAAATACCCAACTCAATTCTGTAGCTCTAAGAACCAGGATAATCCCAACCCGGATCAACTCCAATGTTCACTACAAACAATACAAAAAAAAAATTCCAGAACAATTCCAGTAAAAGAATACTGAAAAGAAGAATTATATGTATTCTTTCATACAATTATCAAACCACCATGAAGATATACAAATCAAGGAACCTACTTCATATGGCAAGAAAGAACTAAATATATAGATTCACACATAGATTCCCCCAAATTAGAGAATATGAGATGATATATCCTTAAAAGCAATGACTTAAAAAATATTTAAAAAGATATAATCAAAGAACAAGTGGTTGCTGATATCCAACGAAATTAAAGAGAAGCACTTGAAATGAACACAGTTAATAATGAACCATTAAAAAAATAAGTTATGATTTTATAAAATCTTCTTCAATAGAAAAAAAAAACAATAAATTAAAAAAACAACCAACTTCAAATAGAAAAGTCAGGTTACAGAGAAAATAACATTAAAAAGTATAAAATGAAACAGAATCTAATCACAAAGCTCGTTGGGGTAACTACAACTGATATGAATGACTGATCATTTCTAATTGTTTTCTTTTTAAATTATATCAGAAAAACAATCGAATTCTAATAAAGTTTGCCAACTATGAAAATGAAGATCTAAAAGTCTTTAAAAAAATATTGTGCATTAAAATGAAATGATATAAGCGACTGCTATCATAATAAGCCAAGTAAACGTAGCTCATAGACTAAACAGTTTTAAACAACCTGAATGTAAATTTAAGATACAAAAAGAAATTGTAGAATATAAAGGAGAAATATACGTATTTGATAAAAAGAAAAGTAGGAAAGCAAAAACAATTAAAATGAAATATGCAACAGTTGATAAGATCCAAATAATAAAAGAAATAATGAAGTAAAAGTCCAAATAAATCAGTATGTAGTCTGTGCAAATAAATGTCTGAATCAATTGACTTGTTTGTTTCCGGTTCTTCAATCCATACACAAACAGAATATAAAAAAAATGATAATGAAATAGGGATCTTATATTCACTGGAAAATATGTAAACACCATGAAATACCGAAACCTATAAGATTGTATAAAATCCAACCAGACCCCAAAACAGAAGCCAAAAAAGCAACTAATATCTGATGTTTTCTATTCAAACTGATAAAGAAAAAGAAAAAAAGAAAAAGAAGAAATAGCTATAGTCAAGATATAATGGTTAAGGACCATAAAAATGACTTCTAATTGATATGTCAGTGCCAACAAATAATGATATACTTGTCAAAGAGTATGATATAAAGACCAGGAAAGAGAAATGGAAAAAGAAAACGTGACTTAAAGCAATCTCCATACCAATTATAGTCAGTATGATCAAGAAAGGGACAGATAAATAGGTTAACAAGATAAAAGACAGTTTGAGCCTTTACGAAAATAACACTTTGCGGAACTGCTCATTTCCACAAAAGAATACTATCTATGTGAATGGAAACGTAACTGAAAAATTAAAAGTCAGCAAAAAGCATAAATAGATAGTATGCTTATAGTCACTACCTTTCTCAACCTAGGTCTTCGATAAAGAGACGGGAAACATTTGTAAGAAAATAGAAAACAAAATGATTGAGTTAGAATACTGAAAGTTTTCAGAACAGGCCGTTAAAACGACTGTTCCAATGTATTTCTCTCATAATTCTAAGTTTCCAGTTTCCACACGATCATCAGTCAGTGATATGTGAAAATCAAATTGTGGGAAAAGTACAACCTCATGATAATATATATATATATATATATATATATATATATATGTGTGTGTGTGCGTGTGTGTGTGTGTGTGTGTGTGTGTGCGTGTGTGTGAGTGTGTGAATATGTAAGGCTATCTATAAAATGTCCTTCTGTACTTCCAGTGAAGGATTTGCACTTTTCTAGATCGGAAATGACTTCAGAGATATTTTATTTCTTTTTCCCAACAAGAAATAAAATTCAGAATTTTCTTGTGATGCTGCTTTTATATTCGAATCCAAATTGGTTAAATATTATCGACCAATGGGAAGAGAGACTTCATTTTCATAAAACCTTCGTACATGTTTTCATTGAGATGAGTAAAAGCATGAAGACAGTTTCGTTTTTCAACAAATTGATGCTACAAAAACTTGTCATTTAGGATTTACTTGAACTAACACATTAATCTTTGTTTCACTCGATAGATTTCTTGACTTTGTCATAGTTTTGTATTAGGTACGTAAGAACATTTTTATTGCTTTCAACCAATAAATACCCCAGAGATAATGTAAAGCCCACTATACTCTGAAATCTATAATGACGTCTATTTTTTTTCTATCTATTAGTTGGAAGTTTTGATTTCCCCTTTGTTATCTTTAGTAATATATTTCATCTCACTTCGTCACCTAGGAACATTTTAAACGAAACGTAAGAAAATCTTATTGTATATAGAAAATGTTTCATTTAATAATCAAAGTAACGACTTATTTGTCTAGAATGTACTGGACAATTTGTCTCGTGGTCAAGGGAACACAATTGCTATTTGAAGGTGGTTTGGCTAATAGCATATCAACCTTTTTAAGTTATCTATTTACAAATCATGTTTATACATATACATATTAAGTATATTTGATTTGTCGACGAATAATTTTAGGTAACATTTTAAACAACCTAGAGCTCATTTGTTTGCACACAGTTAAATGGTTTCAAGTATGTAACACTAACAATTCCATTTAACATCAGTCATTTGTTGGTACAAAGTTAAAGGACCAGAAAGTTCCCTTTGACCCAAAGATGGGACCCTAAAATGTACTACCGCTTCGCGTCGGAGTGGATCTAGAAATAATGGCAATGAAGAGGTATTGCGCCTACTCTAAAGCTCCAAGACTGTAGCCTCACCATCAGATGGTTTAGTATCATATCTATCACACATGTTTATGGGGTTCCATCTCTCTGATCGAATTGGCTGATTGATATTTGAGATTTACAAACATTTTAAACTGAAAAAAACACGTCGGGATGCGGGATTCACTACTCTTATTTTTATTGATCCGGTCACATTAAAAATTATCAAATCAGATAAAAGGGATTAATTGATTCATTTTAACGGCATAATAAGTCGCCTAGTGTCATTGTATCCCTAAAGATTGGAACATCTTCTTCATTGTACATTCATATTTACACATTTGAGTTGTTTCTAAACATTTCGGGGGCTATTTGGCTCACAGTCTAATCAAATAAGAATGATTTCCAAAATAATCTATTTGACACAGAGATTCGACCCTTATAAGTACTAGCGGCCCAAATCAAAAATGAATACTCCTAAATCATCCACTTTCCAGTACTGGAGCCTCACTATTAGTTCAGTGTCATACCAAGAACATCAATTTTTTGCGGAACGAGCGGATTACTTCATTGCAGGAAATAGATTCAGCGTATTCAACGAATATCTGACGACAAGATGTTTACAGCGTTAAGCTATTCCTGAAATTCAAACTGAATATAACCATATAGGTCTGGCTTATATTGTCAAAAACAACATTAAAAGGCATTAAAGTAAAACAAGAGAATAAGGTTCTTTCTACAATAAAGGGAGACAGAGACAGTGACTGAGAGGGGGGTGTTAAAATGGTTATAAAGAGCCTGTTTCATTTGGAGACAACAGCTTCTAAACACTACTTAATGACATAATAAGCGAATGCAGCCAATTAGCGCAGTAGGAATATAAGATTAGACACAACTGGGTCGGCAAGATCATTCACTAGGAAATGTGGAAAAAATTAAATTTGACCATACAAACAGATGCACAACCGAGTACCATCCCTAGAAAATAACATCTATGGGACTTTGACATACACACGGATCATCTAATCTTGGCCAGAAGACCAGACCTAATAATAAACAATAAAAAGAAGAGAATTTGTAAAATTGTCGACTGACTCGGCTGACCACAGAATAAAACTGAGAGAATGTCAAAAGAAGGATAAGTACCTCGACCTTGCCAGAGAATTGAGAAAACTATGGAACATGCAGATGACAATTATACCAATTGTAATTGGTGCGTTTGGAATAGTAACTAAAGGATGACTAAAAGAATTGGAGGATCTGTAAGTTGGCGGACGAGTGGAGACCATCCAAACTACAACATTATTGAGAATGACCCGAATACTGAGAAGAGTCCTGGATTCTTGAGGAGAGTCGTTGTCACACAAACTTCAGTGAAAAACCATCAGCTAACCCCGATTTGTACAACTCTAATGAGTAAAAAATAATAAATGACTTAAGGAAATACCAAGTTGATCCCAAAAGAGCCCTTCAATGGAATCGACCCAAACAACTAAAGACCCATAAGCGTGCATATGTGGAAAATACTAACTGCGCATATAAAGGAATAGATGTATTACTCGCTAACAAGCTGTGGATTATTTCCTGATAAACAGAAAGGATGTCGCAAAAGGTTCCAGAGACATAAGCGAGTTACTCTACATTGATCAGTACATCCTCAACGAGAGTAAGACGAGACGGAAAAATCGAACGATGGTCTAGATTAACTACAAATGATAAGAGTCCGACAAAGCTGGATAATAAATTGCCTAAAAAGGTACAAAATATCGAATGAAGTCATAAACATTATCGAGAAAACCATGAAAAAATGGATCAGTGGATCACCTTGACCACCCTGTCGTGTCGAGTCTTATACTCTTTCAATGCTAATTTGCTACTTTCGTTTATTATGGGATTGATCGTTTCGTCTCTATCACCACATAGCCTACATTGCTGTTTTGTTGCATCTTATCTATTTTTGCTTTGATATGGTTGATACTGATAGCGTTGGTTTGTGCTGCTATGAGAAAAGACTCAGTTTCTCTCTTAAAGTTTCCTTTTCTTTGCCACGTCCACATTTTCTCGTGTGGGATGTTGCTTAAAACGTCCATTTGTGTTTTTTTTTTTTTTGTTGTCGTTGTTTTTGCCGGGGAGTACAATATTTGTTTTCGTTTTATTTCTGGTCTGCTGATCCTCGTATTGTCAGTTTTTTTTTCTGTTGGCTGTGATCAGTATTCCTCCCCGCTTTTCTATGTAGTCTTCATTCAAGTCGTTGTCTCACTGAGTCAACGCTGTCTTCAATGTAATTTCCCCCCTCTTTTCTTAGCACATATAGTCCGTCAACGTCTTCTCTGTGATACAAGGCCTTATGGTTATCTGATATTATTATTCATGCTAAACAAATATAATATTATTTGTAGTCATGTGTGTGTGAGAGCATTTGGGTCTTATTGTAAGTCCGTGTAGAAGCAAAAGAACATTAAAAGAGAAAACTTGTGTCTATGTGTGTGCATTTAGAGATGTCTATAAAACGGATAGGAGCGATGAAATTTAAATTTAATTTTCTTCTATTTCAATAGCATTATCCAAAATTAGATGCACATCTCTCGATTCTTTTACTTTCACGTAATGTTTTTTTTCTTTCAGGGGGCTGGGTTTTGTTCTTGTTTTTTGTCTTTTTTCACTTTTTTCTTCTCTGTTCTTTTTTACATAATTCCCAATTAAATGATGCACAGACGTTATTGATCTGTAGTGGATTCACCAATCAACATCTTCAAGGGAGGCCGAAAGAGAAATCGGGTTATCTGAGTTGGGGAAAAAGAAGAAGAAGAATAGGATAAAGTAAAGAGAAAAACAAGTTAAAGAAGTGAGTAAAATGGGAGAGAAGAAATCATAAATAGAAAATCAGGCAAAGATGTCGACAGAATAACTTGAGGGCTAAAAGTATATGGTTCTATTATAAGCTCCTTTCTCATATATATATATATATATATATAATTACTGAGTACACGCTTGTTAATGTGCACAAGCACAAGTATAAAACATCAGTAAGTTCATTGTCAGAAGTCTATATGGAATTATATCTAAACATAATTTGGATAAACACACATACACACATCAATATTTGCATGCATATATATATATATATATATATATATATATATATATCATCCACAGACAGACTGTTTCGTTGTATTACAACGCTCCATTGTGGCTAGACATGTATAACGCTTCAAGCTGGGATTGAAACCCGGCCAACTTTACGTTGGACTTTGTATTAGACCACTCGGCCAACAAGCTTACTACGTCGGCTAAGGAAATATTAGGTATCATGTAGTAACAGTAACAGCAGTGTTCGTTTGTTTACATTTTATACCTTACCGGATACCAGAGTGCTCAATTCGTTCGAAGAGCTTTGCATTATGCGAGCAGCAATATATATATATATATATATATATATATATATATATATATATATATATATATATATATTGGTGTATGTGAGTGTATGAGTGGATAGATAGATAGATAGATATTCATTCCATACGGAAGTCAAAAGAGTCATAGGAAGACGTGAACGTAATAAGGATGAAATTAGCAGAAATGACGTGTCTTTCCTATTCAATCAAACATACTTAATTGTGAAAAAAACTGGCTATGTATAACTATGGATATGCATATACGTATAAACACACACACACTCATACACACTTATATATGAGTGGCGGTACTTCGAATGTTGCATTGCTTGTTACGTATAGACTGAAAGACAAATGAGAACATAAATGAATCATTATATAACAAGTTTAAAGCTTGATCAATACTTAAACTTCGTCAGAAAACGAAAAAAATAGTATTACTTGGACGTGTTAGTAATAACAACTATCGTT
>OY757915.1:118668372-118770872 GCA_963585895.1 Sepioteuthis lessoniana | reverse complement strand
TCGCTTATCAGCGGATGCTTGTTACCATGACTCAGGCTAATAAATAAATAAATAGTGAAGTCTACCCTATTATTAAGATATTTATCTATGTTCTGCTGGTTACTTCGTTATCAGAGGACATAATTTTGAGAAACTTAGGAAATATGAAATATTAAAGAAGAAACGACCAATTAAGAAAATCAAGAGAAAAGTCGATAAAAGACTAATTCTTTGAAGAGAGATTAATAGATTAAAATATCCATCAGTGTTTTGTTGTTTAAAACTAATATAAAGTGTCTTCATTTTTCAGAAGTCGTTAGTTAGTAATTCTCACGAACTGTGATTAGTTCGATACTGACTGAGTACATTCACACAAATGAGTTTGTCCAGTATTTACGTAAAGGTTAAATATAATCAGGATTAAGTAATAGTTTCCACGTTCGCCCGACTAAGCGTTTTAAGAAGTAGAGAATGAGATTGTCACTGAGTGAATCATTTATTAATTATGGTTCTAGAAACAGCTGAAACATGTTCATGCCATTGTTTTTGTGACGGCTAATTCTTTAAAATCCCAAAACGGGACTTTATTTTCGCACGTGTGAAGACGGGGCAGGTTGGCACTTGATCCCTCGTAGAATAAGTCCTCGTTCAAAGTTTATCCTTAGGCATATAGGAATTGGCATATTATATGGGGGACTAATTGATGGCTAGACAGACCGCCACTGGTAAGGGGTTTCCAAATTTTACACTATCCACACACCCACCAAGGCCACTAGTCTTCCTCCCCTGGAACAATGGAAGATATGGACCTCTATGTTTAGACGTAATAATAATAATAATTGTAATAGTCGACCACTCCGGTTTCCCGTATAAGAATTGTAAAGGAATTTATAGGACAATTTTAAACGAGCATATCATAAGGCGAATAGAACCTGAAAAAGAAACATGACATAACAAATTTGTAGTAGACACTACAAGTAACAACTTCGAGCACGTGGGAACATTAAAATATATCAATCTTTTAATACGCATAGATATACACCTTCAACGTGTAATATATATCATAAATGAATAGTGCGTGAACACAAATGTCTTTCTTCTTTTCTTTTCTTTCGTTTTCAGTCTATCTTCAAATTGAGAGAGAGAGAGAGAGAGAGGGGGGGTATATAACATTGGGTATAAGGAGAAACAGTCCCAAAGTTTACTTATCTTATTTCGATGGATTCCTGTGGACAACCTTTCTTCTTTTACGGGCTCTTTTTTTACCCGGAGTTCTTGGCTTTAGTTCCTTCCGCCACGAACCCTGTCCAACAACTCATTTTCTCTTTTCCTTTTTTCGCTGACGGGAAGAAGGTGCCACATCCGTTTTAGAGTCCCAGCCAATCATTTGGCTTCTACCTTCTTCCTTCCCGTGTCAGGCGACCCGAGTGAGCTCACAGAGTACCAACATCTGTTGGTCTCCACTCTGACCCACATTCTTTACTTTGACGGCTTGCTACTGTTAATTCACGTACGGGGAATAGTAGTAATCTTATTTCTATTTTCTCAGTGGGACACCACGTGACACTTTATTATGATTTATTTTAAAGACATTTTTCTCCAATATTTTCGGATTTAGATTCAACTATCAGAGAGGAAAAACATTTTATCAAAACAAATACCACAAATAGTTACCAACTTATTCCAAAAGGTAAGTATCTGGATTTACAGCCATAAAGGCCAGCGTTTTTTCTTTTGTTTTTTTTTTTATGTTGACAAGCTTTTCTTAATCAAAGAAAAGCACGACAGAATTTCCTTTCATCGAATTATCTATTTGATATTGTTTTACTAAACTAAACTGAAAAATTCTTATAGCTTATTAAAATTCATGAATGCATCAGTTATTTTGATTATCAGACTCTACAACATTGATCTCTGTATACTAACAGATAAATATAAAGCAATAAAAAAGATGAGTAACTCCTTTATATATTTTAAAGCAGTTTTATTTTGTTTAAGAATTCATTGATGCATTCGACTTATTGTTAGGTTGACCGATCTAAGAGCTCTCCGCCTTAAGCATTTAGGTGTATCCCACATGTTAAGGATCAACATGGATAGGTTTGAAACTAGTACAATTGTACTTTTGGCCATTGTTGCAAGGTCTCTGCTTATTTTAGTTTAGATGTGGTTCAATAAAAAGTGACAGAGAGGGCAATTTAGAAGTGTCCATACGTAGATCGAAGAGAATATTCCGCATCTTCTTAGCTCTGTCACCCTTAATGTGTCTGAGAAGTATCTGTTTTAGGCATTGCCCAGAGTTTTTTTCTTTATGTAAATGTTATAAATGGTGACAGTCATCCATTTCTACAGACGAATCCAGTGATTTTTGGCAAACATTGGCGTGCCAGTTGGGAATGTCTTCTCTTGCTTTTGACTTCTTTAGAATTGTTGTTGTTGGTGGTATTGGTTATGTTGAGGACATAAGGCGTCTAAAGTTGTACGATGTTTTCGAACCATGAATGCTATAGCTGGTGATAATCCATTTTTCACTGCTCCATTTGGAGTTGATCAAAAAGAAAGGAGGAAAGAGTGTTCTAACTCGACTGCTGTTGCTCCCTCCCTCTTTCCTTTTAGTACTGCTTGTTTGAATGGATCCAGAAACTGTTCACTTAGTCGTAAGATGGCAGATGGTTGGATAGTACCAACAGTGCATAATGAGATTCGAACTGCAGAAAGCGCAGAACAACTTAGATGTAAACTGAGAAATGTTGGCTGAGACTAGTGTCTCTGATAGGCCGTGTTGGTCACATAATCGTTTCAGAATAGTGTGTTCACTGAATATCATTTGCATAGAAATTGTCTCTGCTCATTTTGAATGGACATCTACTACTACCTGGAAACTAACGTCTTTGATTAAACCAGCAACATCGATGTGTACCCGCGACCATAGTCGCTCTTGGTATGTCCACTTGGAGACGACAATCTGAGATTGATTCTTTTTTACTTATATGCATTGTGTTCACCTGTAAAAAGCATGTTCAATGTTAGTGTCTCTAGGCCAGTACACAACAACGATTGCTATGGCTTCCAGAGGATGTCTTGAAAGCAACTGTTTGAGAGCTGTCAGTTTGAACTTGGAAGAGATCAGCGAATATCAAGCAATTATCAATGACTAATTCGGCGTACCCGCGACTCTGAAACAGTTTGAGGAATCTCGCTGGTCGGAGGCCATGGATACCAGAGAAATCTGAAAACTTTTTAGATGATCGGGTCTTGTTGTTTCCTGTTTTATGTTAACTTTTCTCACAGGAATTCTTTGTATGTAATTATTAAGGATACGTTGGAAGTCATCTTCAGTCCTGAGGGTAGTGATGACAATGTCCTCATCCGGCACTCTTTATGCATTAATAAGAGGTGACAATAAATCAACTTTACGAGATTCCGTTGTTTTACGATGTAGTAAGTTAAAATCATTTCTTAATAATATCGTCATTCAAAGTTGTAATCGTCTGGCTGAGTTTACTGGAATATTCTATCTTGAGCCAAATAAAAAGGAATGGGGTGTGGTCCATCAAAAGTATGAAATGACGCCCGAATACAATCTTGTGAAATTATTTTACCTCAAAGATCAATGTGATGCTTCCTTTCCCACTTATTATCTTGGCATTCAGCAGCCGATAAAACTTAAATATTTTCTGATGGCAAGCAAAAATGGGATATTTCTGGTCGGAGATGAAAGCCAAAGATTTAAATGTGCGTAAGATGATTTCTGATCCATTTAGTCAACCCCTCGTTTGATTGACAAAACCAGAGAAGGAAGTTATTTTCCTAGTAACAGAAACTCACCAGAAAGTGAGCAGATAGAAAATACTCATTTTCCCCGAGCAGTTTAACTCCATGCTTGTTTTGGGTCATCAGGAGAGAATGTGCACCGTTTCAGGGCTTTCCTCTCTACGGTTTTATTTGCACATCTCCCCCACTCACTGACATGAGGCCCCATTATAGGATCGTATCAAATTAATATATAACGGCGAAATGTAAATATCAAATCTGCACGCGTTATTTGAATATTGTTACGCATTCATGAGCAGATGATACGAGTAGCACGTCATAAACTGGTTAGCATCGTATTCATGATCTGCTGAAATGTCGATGAGACTGTTTTACCCCCAAAGTAAACCTCGTAAATTGAAATAACCGATGATTTTTTGTTATTTTGATGGTAAGCAATTCTCTGACAGCAGCAGAAACTTGCACTTGTGGGTTGGCCCCCGTTTTCGAAAAACAGGATCCGCTTTTGAATATAGTGAAGAGATCCACTAGGACCGGCAATTGATATTATTGGTCCTCGAGAAGTTCATTTTGTCCTGTTGAAAAATAAGCGCATAATTGAATTAAACAATCCAAAATAATTTTATCAATTTAAAAATGCGTTTTAATTTCCTGTTGGATTCAAAATGTAACTTTTGTCAAACGGTGTTGTAAGGATAACGGACTATTAACATTTTTTCTAATCCAGTGAAAAATTATGAAGTTTGATTCTTATTGAGCCTTTCATGCACAATGAATGATTAGAGAAAATTAAAGTTTATTCCATTGTTTTTTTATGGCATATCAACCTTCTTGGGTTATTTTACGACAAAGCCATCCTTGTAGAAAGAAAGAATGGGTTTTATTTAAATATAGTTAATGGTAGGATAAATAGGTTTAATATTTTTCGAAAGTGAATTTAATAACGCAACTGGAATACGAACAAGTTTATTTCCTGGCCACTGGTCACCATTTTAGCCATTGTTACCCTGAAATGTATTTGAGGAAAGGATACAGTGTGGGAGATATTCTATTTCTAAATTATTTGATCTGAGTGGACAAGGCAAGCTACAAAGTTAGTTTTCGCGTAAAACATTCATTCAAACACCTATTAAAAGAATATTTTGACAAAAAAAGCTACTAAAATCAAATAACTTTTGAATTCTTGAAAACTTTTTACCATTTATTAATTCTTTTTTTTTTAATAAAAAAATGTTTCAATACCAAACTTAGGAGAAAAATATATTTTTTTAGAATTGTGATTACAATTGCTTTTACACAATTTGTTGATTAATTTCATTTACACAATATTGGATGGACATGTACTTTTAAGATATCTAAGAAAGCCCCCTTTGAAGATATTTTCTGTGTCTTTAGAATTATTCGGCAACGTCAAATTCAAAGTCAGGAGATTTTTATTCTCTTGATACTGTTAATATATATATATATATATATATATATATATATATATATATATGTGTGTGTATGTGTGTGTGTGTGTGTATGTGTGTGTGTGTATGTGTATGTGTGTGTGTTGTGTCTATGCGTGTGAGTGTGTTTAAGGATGAGATTCTGAAGGAGTTTTAAAAGGGCCGTTTCCTTTATGCACTTATCTATTGAGTAAAGACCTCATCAAAACATTTTTTTCAAAATGGATATAAACCATTATCAATCCGAAAAAGTCGAATGAATACTTTGGAAAAGGGATGATTTTCAATAAAGGAAAGAAATCATAAAATAACGATTGGGATAACCGTTTGCATTCAGAAAGCTAAAGCTTTTGTAAGTTTGTTTGAGTTGATTCTTTGTTTTATAAATTTTTGGTTTTTTTTTTTTTGTTTTTTGTTTTTCTTTTGGCATTTTTTTGTTCAAATGTCAAATTATGGTTTCTCTCAAGGCCAAATAGCCACATATTTCGAATGGTTAAAGAAATAAAAGTTAAACACATTTTCATTAAAAAACTGATTTCCTCCAGCCCTACTTTTTCGTTAACAGAGGGATACCCGTAAATAAGAAAAGGTCAAAGATGCACTGGTCCGAACTTAACTTTAGTGAAGCATCAAAGATGTTATCTCGCGTTGCTGCACAGAGGAATATGCTTCTTGCTTTTTAAGTCAGGTTATTGAGTTGAATTTTCAATTGTTTATGAATTCTTTTATCGATTTGCTTTTAATCTTACATTCTCAAAATCATCCGTAGAATTATTTTCTCTTTTTTAAAATCTGTTTATTTTTCACTCTTTTCATGTTCACGCCAGTACAATCTCATGGTTTATATATGAGATGACGTGACAGCAGGTCTTCTAGATATTCCAATATTCTCTTTGTATTGTTCAGCTTAGCTAGGCCAAGTTTTTTTTTTAATACTTCCAACAATTTTGCTTGATTCTTTCTAAGTGCACCAACAACAGTAAAAACAATTGTAGCATTCATGCTCTGTAATTCATTTCAGTTCTTCAACGACTTAAAGTATTTTTCCGATAATTTATCTTTAGTTTGTATTTATTGGTCTATGATCGTTGGTCTCCAAACAAAACCATTACAGAAAGGTAGCATTACAGGATCAACTGAGGTTTTATCTTTAAGTTTGGTTTTGTTTTGTTTGGTTTTATGGTATGTCAACCAATGTAGGTTTTTTAATGCCAAAACCTTTTTATACACACACACACACACACACACACATATATATATATATATATATATATATATATATATATATATATATATATATATATATATATATATATATTAGATATATTTTTTCTCAATACACTTTCTAGACAGCATTTTAAACGAGTCTGAGTACATCTTTTCACTAAGATAAATGCTTTCACTAATTTCTATCAAATATGAAGAATTCTATTGAATATTAATCATTTGTTTAAGCACAAAAGTTTTCAAGTATTTCTATTTAATACTATCAATTCAATTAAACATTAGTCATTTGTTTACAGAGTTAAATGATTTCTTTTGTTTCTATCTTATACGAATATACTGTTAAATATGCAAAGAGTTCTTATTCCAACAATTCATTTTAGCATAAGAAAAGTTTAAATGTCGAACAGTTCTATTTGATCCATAGATAGGACCCTTATGGTTATACCGTTCGTAATTTTCTATGTCATTATTCCTTTTGATGAATGTTCCTTGAAGGCAGATAATTGCAGGCCACATGTTCGTTACTAGTAAGGGCAGTTCCTTTCTATTTGCTTTGATCCCGCGACAGTTCCATTTAATATTTTGTGGTATTATTATTAGGCTCTCATCTTGATAGTTCAGTGGTTTCTTTTGGGATTTGCTTTTAATTAATTGGAAGCTGTTCTATCTCAATCTTTTATGAGATTTTGAATTTATCTATTTTTTCAAATTTTTTTACTCTTGTATTCTTTGTTTTATTTTAGTGGGTTTTTTTTTATTTGGAAAGGAGACTGTAGAACGTACTGGTCGTATTGGGATCGTATCATTTTAATCGATTTCAAACTAGGCTTTTATCTCATCAATAAAGCTTTCCTAGTCACCTGGCTCCAGCTGAATTAATGTTTTTACAGTCTCTTCATATTTCTTGCATGGAGCTTTTCCTCGCGGGACTATGTGAGAAAAGACAGGGCTCTTTCCGTGCTTCATGATAAGGAATGTTGAATTTGTGATTTGTTGTTAGATTTCTTTCTCCAGTTTCCAACTGTCGAAGGATCTTGCGTAGACTGGATCATCACCGCCATAGCTGGTATATTTATTTGGAAAATCACATTCATTAATGTGGTTTTCAGGATTTTCTTGACCGCATTTCCTGTATATTTCTAGTTCTCTACAAATGTCTTCGTGGTGGCTGTATTTTTGGCATTTGTAGAATCTCGGTGTATTTGGTAAGTATTGCTCGACACTCTCCATTTACAACCTTCTTTCATTTTTTCCGGTATTTTTTGAGTGTTAATTGCCATTTTATTGGTGTTGGTTTCTATTATTTTCTCCTTTTTTTATTGATATATTTTAACCTCGGTCACCTTTTGCTTTTTTAGTTCTCTTTTGAGTTCATCGATTGTACAGAGCAAGGTCCTTGTTTTTTTTTGTTTTTTTTTTTTACTTCGCAAACCTCCTTACTTATTTTCAGGGATTTGTAAGGGTAAGTTTTGACAGGGATGTTGTGGAACTTGGTCATTTTCGCCAGAATATTTGCATATTTTCTCTTTTCCACTTTCACAATTAGAGTTTACTTTTTAAAATTTTTTACCGAATCGGCGTTAAATTGCCTGATATCACTTTTTATTATAAAATCCTTATGTATTATTTGTTTTTCGCTGGTCCTATGCTCCACCATCCACCAAGGAGTCGAACTTGTGTTGGAGATGTACCAAGGGAGAAACCTATCGTCTTGGTTGAGACGCGGATTCATAACCAGTATACGCGTGCTAGGGAAAGTTTTCGAGCCCTAGCCAATGTTTTCTTTTTTTTTTTGTAAAACGGTACTAATTACCTTGTAATTTAGCAGTGGTCAAATTTTTATTCTCTCAATGCAATTAACTCTCAGTTATCGCCCTCTAGCACCTGATAGATAAGGGTTGGGTGCTTGTTTGTCACAAAATTGAAAGATACGGTCAGGACGGAAAATAGTTGCTAGGGCTTGACACGCCCAGCCGATTGATCAGATCGGGCCTATCCAACCTCCAGTCTAGTTCAGTAAGAGCAAAAATTGTGTTGTTAGTGACTTGACCACTCAGTTGCCGGGAAAAGTACAAGGATCCAGTCCGTAAGCATCACAGTTCACCACCCACGGCCAAACGGTGGCCTCGTTGGGCGATGGCGTCTTACCCATCTGTAGAGTTGCAGTCGGATTATTCTACAGCTGACAGGGCGATTTTTCTTTGGGGGCCGGGTTGAAGCGTTTAATAACTGTTGTGAAATGGACTTAAGTGTTCGGCTAAATAACTGTCCGTGTTAATGTCCGTGTTAATGTGGATTCGTTACCGGCATGAAAAAGATGATCTACGTCGATTTTGGGTAAGTGTCACTAGCTACTTGTGTTGCAAGATTATGTACGTGGAACTAAAACCAGAAAGCAGAGAATCTTGTTTACTCATGTTGAAAAAGAAAAGTTTTGTATCCCTTGAGTTATCTCATCTTTTGAATTGTTGGAGATTAAATGATTTTTGTTGGTTCATTTTTCTTGAAAAGATTCAGCCTCGCTTTATCCAACTTTGCTCTTTATAGTATTCTTTAACAGACTTTTTTCGACTGACCATATCTATTAATTTCAAGTATAGGTCTGATGGTCATATCATTGAGTAATTAATAGTCACCAATCGCCGATGATTTTGTCTACATTGTCCTTATTTAAATATATATATATATATATATATATATTTATCATTTGGAATACTATTTTCTTATCAATGTAGAAAATTATATCATCAATATCTTCACACACATAAACCTAAGTATATATATATATATATATATATATATAAAATTCCCGGGCCTAAGTAATAAAAAAAACTTTTAGGCAGAAATTGACTTTATTCATCAACATAATCTCCTCCAAGGATCATGCAATGATTCTAACGCTTCTTTGATAATTCGATGCAGTTTTTGTTGAACAATTTGTTTTTGACCTCAAAATACTCTTCAAGTTCTAATATCGGTTCTTCATTGGAGCCAAGTATTTTCCCATGGAGCATTATTTTGAGGTTTACAAACGGCCAGTAGTCGCTGGGGGCTAGATCGAGAGAATAGTGACGGTGAGGAAGCAATTCGAAGAGCAACTCATGTAGTTTTGCTATCATTGCGATCGACTGGCGATATGGTGCATTATCTAGGTGAAAGAGCACTTTTTTTCTTCATTTGTGGCCGGTTTGAGTGATTTCTTCCTTCAAACCCACCAATAATGCTATATAATATTTGATATTGATGGTTCTTTCTTTCGATGAACAAAATACCATGCGCATCTCAAAATATGGAGGCCCAAACTTGCCTGCTGATGTTTGCGTTTTTGATCACCTTGGACGACTTTCACCTGTTGCTGTTTATTCAGCAGACCGCCACTTTGACTCCGGAGTGAAGTGGTGGATTAATGTTTCATCCATTATCATATATTCATTCAGAAAACTTCTTCTTGTTACACTGAAACAGTTGCAAACAGTTCCAAATTATCCACGCCTTATTGTTTTTGATCGACTGTGAGCAAACGCTGCATCCTCTTTCAACAATCTGAATAGGTCTAAATATAAATTTTAAAAAACCTTTTAAAAAAACAATATTTACTACACTGCTAACCGAAAGTTAAATTTAAAACGGAAGTGGGCTAAATGAAGAGGTAACTCCTCACCCCTCTAAGACTCCCTCCCAACTCTTCGACTCCCTCATACTATCCCCTCCCACTACCATGTGTATATTCAATTTTTTTATCCAAAATAATCTGAAGAAGTCCTGTTACTTTTTTCGTGTTTTTGGAAATTTCAAAAATGCGTAACAGGATTGAAATAAATTTATGATCCTATGTGACCGGTTTCGTTGTTTTTCTTAAAGAATTTATTGCTCTGTATTGTTGGTACATTGAGCTCTTTACAAGGAAAATTCTAAATATTCATGCTTGAATACCTTCTTGTCCTGATGGAATTACTTCCAACTCCGGTTTAACTGGACCAAATATATATATATATATATATATATATATATATATATATATATATATATATATATATATATATTCAGGCAGATTTTATTAAAGACGATGGAACTCTGTTTGTTATTAATATAATTGTAATTTTTCAAGTCTTCTTGTAATTTTTTATCCTGTTTGAATCCAGTTGGTAAAGGAATATAACCATATCTTCTCCCCAATCGCTTTCGACTTTACTTTTGATCGTCATCAGGGGTCGTATGTTTTAGTTGACAGTTTAGGTTTTTATTATTTTAATTATTTGTAGCGTTTTGTTTTGCATTTGTCTCTTGGAACATTTTCAGCGTTTTGTTCGGTTGTAAAGGTTTAGTAAGGAAGATTCTCACAGATAATTTAATAATTATATCTTAAACCATAATCAAAAACGATTTCAAATCCTAGAAGCCATTGGCATGAAAATAAAAGAAAACAAACATAAATAAAATAGTATCTAACACAGGCACCAACATATTGAATACTTTTGATAACAAAAATACTCACTCAATTAAGAATCCTTTCCAACAGAACGTTTTAAAACAAAACGCTGAAAACGTTTCAATCATAAATTTCAAAAGGAAATGCAACAAGTAGTTAAAACAATAAAAACTCAAACTCTTAACTCAAACTACATTACTCCTGATGACGACAAAAAGTATGGTCGAAAGCGCTTAGGGAGAAGAAATTGGACAATTATTTTACCACCGACACAAGAAAAGACTTGAAAAATTATATTTAAATATAATTAACAAACAGAGTTCTATTGTCTTTAATAAAACTTTCCTGATTAAAAACTTGCTTTCTAAATATTCGCACTTCAAAATACATGACCCTGCAGCACAAATGGAAAATACTACCAAAATATTCCGGGAACATCTAATGGAATGGCAAATGATATCAGCCGAAACCGAAATCCGCGAATTTAACATAAAAATAAAAGGGTTTATTGAATTCCTAAACTAAAATATATCTGAAAACAAGATAACCGAAATTTAACAGAATCCTTCCAAAATCATAAACTTAAACAAAAGATAAAAATTAACCAAAAATTGAATCATTTATAACAAGGAACAATATTTCTAGCCTACTTAAGTAACAAATACATCAACTTATTACATATCAAACAGAAATTTTAGACTTAGGGCTTAACTGCCACCTCTCAAGAAAATATGACCTTAATATAAAAGAAACGAAATTGAAATATTATATAACCAAATTCAGAACCTAGAAAATCAAGGTAAAATTACTACACACCCAAACCTTCACGACTTACAAGAAACTGAAGGAATTAAAAACCGTTTCAACCTTAAATACCAAAAAAACAAAATTACAAACCTCAACACTAAAAGAAGTAGCCACCCAACTTTTTAACAACCCGGGCATTACAATCCGTAATGAGGAAAAGACACAAATTTACATGATATGAATAAAAACGATTACAATAAAAACATTGAAAATGTCCTCAACGATTAAAAAAATTAAAAACTCACCAAAAACCTTACCGAGCAACTTCAAAAACATATTGACAAAATTATCACAGCCAATAAAGCAGAAATGGGATCCATTAAACAAACAAATATAACTTGAGATTACTAACCCGGATATATATTTATGGTAAAATGAAAACCCACAAACAAGGTTACCCAATTAGACTGATTATTTCACAGATCCTGTATACAACATACAAAAGATACTCAAAAATATAATTGTACTATTCATTCCAAAGAAATACAGTATCAAATAAACACATGAATGCAAGCAAATTTTAAATTCTAATGCCCCCAGCAAATGCATAACGGCATCACTTGATGTCGAAAAAGTTTTTACTGACGTTCAATTTCACGAAACCATAAAAATAATAATAATAATAAACGTCAATAATCACCCCTCAATTCTGCCTCCTGTTATAAAACCAAAAAACCTCGAAAAACTCCTCCTTACCTGTGCCACAAGTGATACAAACTGACAGTATTTCGATGCGCTTCCCCTTGGTTTTACCATTTCCGAATTCTACACGTCCCATATCGAATACGTAATATTCAAAACAATGATTAATAAACCCAACATATACTTCCGCAATGTAGATGACATTGTCCTTGCCACACATTTCTATGACGAAATTAACAAACTTAAACAAACCATACAAAAAACACCGTACTAAACATTACAATCGAATTCAACATTATTAAAAAAAATCCCTTTCCTTGATGCACTTACAAACTCAAACAATAACAAAATCACTACATCTTCATATAAAAATGCTACCAGCCACCCTAAGACGACAGATCTAACATTTGTGCTCCTGGTAGTTAACAGCAGACAGCAAATGATCCATACTGTTGTGAGTTTCTTTCATTTGTACTGAATGCTCAGTAGGGAGAGCTGAACAACTTTTCCCAATATATTGAAGAAATGCTTTGAGACTTCTGCTTGATGAGTCAATAAAGAGTCTCCATTCCGTAGCATCATACTCTAATCCCATTGATTTAATCGATCCAGCAATGTTGTTGGAAAAAAAGCAATGATGACTTATCATGTAACGTGAAAAACAGAGACAGAGACATAGACCCATGAGCTGAGAAGACACTGTTGAAAGGTCTACATCTTGGGTAGGTTGTTAACTTCAGCTTGTGTCTAGGTTACAACCTGGTAGTCATCATCTGCTACAACAGTCATATCACAATGTTCGGAAACAGAGCTATATTTTATTTCATTATCTGGTTCATGAACATGAAGGTCTGGGTCATTACGGAATCGTCTTATGGCAAAATGAACGTTGTAGTATTGGACACGTTGCTTGTTCTTGCGATTTATTCCTTTTAGATTTATCGTGCTGAAATAACAATATGTAATATGATATTTCCCTTCCCTACAGAACATTGGAATGTATATTGCATTCTCGTTCTATAACCATTCCTCCAATCCCTCAAGTTCTCTGCACATGTATTAAAGTAAGCGTGGGAAACGAGTTTTTTTTTCCTAATTCCCTAGTTTAACTCCGAAGTTATCGCAATATGTCTTCTTCACAAAATCAGTGATTTCTGCTTGACGGTTATGAAGAACCACATTACCGCAGATATAACAGAACCTGTCAGGATTGTTTTATAATTGCGGTCCATTCTTACAGGAATACACATTTTAAGTTGAAAAGAGAAAAAATGAATCAGTACTCGACACAGAATATTAAAATCATTTTAAGCTGAGGGATAAGCTCCACCCTCTGAAGGTAATTGTGAGAAGGGTCGTACACTGTAGTTAGATACACGCACAACATTATATGCTTAACTAAACATTTGGCATCCACGATCAGCTATGAGTTCAGAGGCTTTGGAATAAGTGTTATTATTGTGTACAACTTGTAAAGTATTCATGCACATCTTAAAAACCAGACCTGACCAAACATATTATTTTTTAATTCAGCATAAAATGGCGATTATATATCACTTGAGAGACCTTTGAACTTTGTAAAAAATTTAACGCGGGCTAATTGTCTTTATCACATGGATGCTTATGTGACCGTATAAGTGTATATCACGCTGTGAACCACTTATAGATCGAAGTCTCTATTGGATCTACTTGCCTGGATTTCCGCAGCTTTGTATCTGCGTATTCCCTTTTCAGGATCACCTTTTATGGAGGTCAAGACCCCTGAATACATGGCTCCGATTGGCCAGCCAATAGAAATGCTGGATCAATAGCCCCATAGCGGAATCATCGGGGAGATAGAGAAGCCCATCCCGCGGACCGTGTTTAACCGGACAGCCAATCAAAAACTATGGCCCTGCATTTGACGTCTTGGGAGGAGAGAAAAGCTCCACCCCAATTTTCTTCGATTGGTGAGCCACTCGATAATATTCTAATATTGTGTTAATGACCTTGTGCCAGGCTTTTAGCCGTAATTCTCCGTTGATGTGCACTCGGTTAACATTAGAATTTGAAATAAAATTTTGTTTTTCTGTCCTGTCAATCAAAACCCAGATCGAGCGATTCAACCTTTATATTTAACAATCTCGGTGTCCTTGTCAACTGTTGGTTTGACCTTTCAACTTAACCCATTCTAGCGAATGGTGTCGCCAGGTGTGAATCAATTATTATTATTATTATTATTATTATTATTATTATTATATTTTTCTACACTACCTTACCAAAAGACTATATCTAATCTTCAACAAGATAACCCAATTTGTCCTAAGTATTTAATTTAATATCGCCCGTCAACTTGTAACAGTATGATAGTGTTACAAATGTTATGGGTTTTTCATTACAGGCTCTTTTTCCTTTTGGTAGTCAATTATTTAATTTCCTCGATTCTTGGTGCCTTCATTCAAGTCGGCATCAACTTAATGGGTGGTGCCCGTGGTGTAATGGTTATCGTCGTAAGAAATGGACACGGCGACACGAGTTCAAATTCTGGACGAGACTGATTGCATTTCACATAGCACTAATACCCTTGGGAAAGGTATAAATTCAATTATTCTCCCTCCAGGTATGGGTAAATAGTAGGGCAGACTGATTTCTTCAGCCTTGGTGAGGCAACAAGTCTAGGAGAAGGGAAACTCAGAATTCAAACCTGTTAAACTCCGCTTAAAAATTGACCTAGTGCCATATTCTGCCCGAGCAGAGGGGTTGGGTAAATAGGATCAACTTAATGTCATCTTAGAATCTCATATAAGACTGTTCATCACTTGGACCGATGGGACACTATTGGCTATATGTATGTGAATATGTGTAGACACATATGTAGGTATGAGTAAATGAAAGTGTGAATGTATACATGTGTCTGGATGTATGTGCGTGTATATCCTTATGTGTATGGTTGGGTGCTGACCATAGGTATGTACATAGATATATGTATATATGTGTATGTGGGTAAGTTGTGTGTGTGTGTGTGTGTTTATGACCGCATGTATTTTGTGCGGGATCCACAAATTCTGCCCTGTGAGTATGAGTGGAGATGGTTAAAAGCACATCTTTTATGGTCACCTGGAGACATACAGTCTGGCCATATTTTAATGTCCACTCCATGGATTGCTTAAAATCCCGAAGTAGGAAGTGTTCCTCCAGCATATATACAATAAAGTCAGTCTGTTGGGGAGCTACAGAGGGAACCAGAAATACAAAAATGATCAGCTATAAAAGGCAGATTGGTTAAGAAGATAGGACCAGCGGGAGATACAGAATGGAGATAAAGAGATGAGGAGAGTGCCTCAGTTTTGTCTTTTTGACTTAGAAATAGATTCTTATTTATTTCTTCTGCTGGTGCCTTTTCTATGTTCCCATTTTTAAACTGATTTTATATTTACTGGTTTGTTTAGATCCATTAGTTATCCTTCACTAATTTGTTTTAATTCCCCTCGAAATTTTCATTTTATTTAAATGTTTGTTCAAATCACTTGCCTTATGGCTACCAATGGGGATAGAGGAATTCACGTCATTCCAAATATCCTGCTTCTTTCTCAGTGTTCAAACACTAGATGAAATCCGGAAATTCTCAATAACTTCTATAACCTATAATCCATACAGATGATCCTATTTCTATAACCTGTAATCCATACAGATGATCCTATTTCTATAACCTATAATCTATATAGATGATCCTATTTCTATAACCTATAATCCATACAGATGATCCTATTTCTTGTTGCTTTCATTCAAATCATGGAAAATTTAAATCCCAGAATCTTGTTTCATTTTTATTTTGTTTTAGTCTTCATTGTTTGAGCCGTTGCTTTCATGATTACAAAACAATCTGTTTGTTTATATTGGTGCATTCTATATCGGTATCTAATATGTTTTCCGTTGCTAATACTTTCTGGCTTATTTCATTTACTTTCTGGTAACATTTTATCTTTTCCGGTTATATTATTCGGTTGAATATTGAAGTATTTTGTTATCTAAGGGAATTTTCTTCCAGTACTTTTCCCATTTGTTCTTCTCGTTTCATTCCCATTTTCACTTTCTGTTTTCACTTATTACATCGTTATCGTAGTGCTTGTGTTCTGCATCACTTTTCTTTATGGTGAATATATCTTTTTTTAATATTGTGTTAACATTTAGTGTATCAAATATGTGTTACAAGGGAAAGCGCAAAAAGATATTTGGAGATTAGAAAAGCGACTTACTATGAATCAAACACCAGACCTCGATTAGAATAAAGTGTACCGTGGGTTTTTGTAAAGTAAACCAGAATCAAATGTGCTGATGTGAAAACTCTCTCTTTCTTTTCTTAATCATGAAGATAGATTGAAAAAGAAATACAAAAAAATATTTAGAAAATATTGTGCGAAAGTTGTCTATTAAGTAAACGAAAAGCAGAAAAGATATGAAATGAAAAATATAAATATCTAAAAAAAAAATGTTTACCATTCTTATATTATCGATTTTGCTCACTTATAAAAGACAGCCTGTGTGCTGTCATACGTTCTGCAATCTTATTTTTCTGACTTTCCTGTGGAGCTTGTCTTATCGGTAATAAATTCACTGCGCGCGCACACACACACACACACAGATATATATATATATATATATATATATATATATATATATATATATATATATATATATATATATATATATATATATATTATCATTTATCCACAGTCAGTAAAAAGAACCTTTCTCTAAGCTTTCAAAGGAGCACTTGTCGATTGTAAAACTCAACTCCGGAACTTGTTCAAGACTACAAATAACTGCACTATTAGCAAATGTGGACTCTTACATCTTAGAATATCTCAGATATCAGACAACCTGATCTTCATTAATACAAGTCATTACATATGAGTACATGCAAAATCTAACAGCTTGTCTTCATATTTCATATTATCATCCATCCTTTCCACTCGCTGCGCTGATATAGCTACCTTCAACACCTGTTGTCGACATTTAAAGCTCTTATTTTCAATATTGATATATCTTCATCAGCCACCTATTTTCATACTTTATTTTATCTTAATAGTACGTACATATCCATCCATTCATTTGCATCTACTGATCATAAAGTTAAGGTCCTTCTCTGTCACTACTAATCGATAAATCAATCTATCTTCTCTTCTTATCTTTCTACTAGTAATTTTAAAGCATATCAATCTATCTGTGTTATACTATTCTCCAGAGCCCCGTACTGGTCTCCGTTGTGATCTGACATACAATATTGACTTTAACATGTCTGGAATATCTGTGAGGTGATGTCTATTTCCGTTATAAAAAGAACACACACTAATAAAAGGTAAATCAATGCAACTTTTTTCCTTATTGTTCAAAAAGCCTCGGGTATGTAACGACTCTCGGCAGAAAATGCTTTCAAAAAGTGTTTTCAAAAACTGTACCATTTTCTGATCGAGTATGTGTGATAAGAACTTGAAGGATTTCATTGTATGTAAGAATCGTGGCATTAGATGGGAAAAGTCTGATAAATTTTGCGTGTATCTTTTGTGATATATGAATAGTTAAATGAAAACTTCTGAGAGCTTTTTCTTAAGAAAATATTATATTTACAAAACATGACAATAATCAGTCTATCATTAAGAATGAACCTAATGTAACACTTCCACATAAACTTAAATGTTGCAGTCTACTAAATTTCAGGCTGAAATGTAAGATCTTAGACGAAGGCTAGAATACCAATTTCATGTCTTTGAATTGAATGGAAAAAGCTTATTCACACTGAGTTTTTGGGTTCTCTCCGAAAGTGTCTCTTCCTTTGATACAAGGACACGAAGGAATATATGACCTTTTCATCAAGTCTCAAGTTAGAAAAAATACCCATAGGTAAAAACAGTCAGTACACAGATAGATCTCTTCGTCTTAAAAGTTTACTTACAGATAAATGAATTATAACGGAAGTGAAAAATATATGTTCGCAGGAATTGCGCAAAATAAGTTGTTAGATTAGAAAAGCGACATGCTATGAATTAAATACAAGACCTCGATAATAGCAAAGCATTCCGTGTGATTTTGTAAAGTAGCCAACAACACACGTACAGATGAAAAAGAATTCTGTTTCTTTTGCTTAATTCTGGAAGGTCAATTGAAAACAAACAACAAAAGAAAATAGACATAACTTAGCATCTGTCCATTAAGTAAACGAAAACCTTAAAAGTTGCGGAATTATATATATATATATATATATATATATATATATATATATATATATGATATTTTGCCATTCTTATATTGTCGATTTTGTTCGTTTATTTTTCATGAATTATAATTTATTTTTTTGCAAAATGTTTTATTTTTAAATCCTTTTTTTGACTTTTTCATCAACGCAATATTCAAATTTACATCTTCGTTATCTTGTATAACTAATTTTACGATTTCATTTTTGTTTTTGGTTATATAATTTCAAAGCGTTTTTTTTTTTATTTATGTTCCTTTGTTTCCCAATATTCATTCTCGTTATTTTTTCTTTTCTTAGTATTTTTTTTTTCATCTCACAATCTCTTCTTTTGTATTTTCCATGTCATTTCTTTCTTCTTTTACTGCTTTTATTTTTCACAACTTCCAACGGGTTTTTTGTTCTTTTCTTGCACACAGACAGACAGACAGACACACACACACGCATACACACACACACTTATATATATATATATATATATATATATATATATATATATATATATATATATCCTATTAAAAGAATTTGCAATCTTTCTTTCAGCTTTCATTTCGTTCCTCCGTCTTGTTCCTCTTTATTTTATTTTTCCGACATTCATCGGCTCTGTTTATATCATACTTAGTATTATATAAATATATATATATATACAATATTAGGAATATGGGATTTTTTTCTTCCGTTTTTTCTCAAAGATTGTTTATTTGTATCCTTTAAAAACTTTTTTTCCTTTTGTCGCCAATTCTTTATTTTATTTATATTTTTTCTTTATTATCCTATTTTCATTTCTTCTTTTTTCTTATTTTCTTTCCCTAATTTCTACCTTACTAATTTATCTTTTCGTTTCTATTTCTAATTTCGAGTTTCCTCGTATTTTTCTTCTTTCTGATTCTAAGTATACTTTTGCACTCTATCCGTTGATATTTGTTTCTCCCTGAAGTAGACAAATAGTTGCAAGTTTCTTTGAATACAGTTTTTTTCCTAATATATTGATTTACGTATATATTTACATAGAAAAAAAACATACACAAACATGCATACAGATGTAAGCCTCTCTCTTCCACATCACTGATTCTCTGTCCGCTCTTATCATTATGGTTCATTGCAGAATAACTCATTGAATCAGTCTGTCAATATAGATTTTAACTTTGCCTATATATATATATATATATATATATATATATATATATATATATATATATAGCATGCTATCGGATGTGATCTTCACGGGATGTTCGAGGAGGACTCAGACTTTTGCAAGATAATAATAATAATAATAATAATAATAATAATAATAATAATATCAATAATAATAATAATAATAATAATATCAATAATAATAATAATAATAATATCAATAATAATAATAATAATAATAATAATATCAATAATAATAAAAATAATAATAATAATAATAATAATATCAATAATAATAATAATAATAATAATAATAATATCAATAATAATAATAATAATAATAATAATATCAATAATAATAATAATAATAATAATAATATCAATAATAATAATAATAATAATAATATCAATAATATCAATAATAATAATAATAATAATAATAATAATAATGTCAAAGAAAAATAAAAGAGGAAATTAAACGAACAGGTGAAAAATATTTGCTCTTTACGTTCGCATTTTGCAACTCCGTTAGATTTTTCGTCAACGATTTTTTGTTGATCCAATTTTAATGGAAGTTTAAAGCAAATTAATTGTGCAGTTAGGATTTTCCAAATCATTTCTAACTAACTTAATTCATTTTTTCATTCTATATTGTTTGACTTTTTATCGCCTTATTTACAAAATACGGTATGTGGTACGGAAGACAACAACCTGTGTGAAGATCAGGTGAAGGTCACATCTGAAGTCTGTGCAATCAGGCATTTTTTAAGTAATGATTACACCCTTATATATATATATATATATATATATATATATATATATATATATATATATATATATATATATATATATAGTATTCTTGGTCCACTTAAACCGGAGTTGGGAGTAATTCCATCAGGACAAGAAGTTATTTATGAATGAACATTTAAAATTTTCCTTGTAAAGAGCTCAATGTACCAATAAAACAGAGCAATAAATTCTTTAAGAAAAACAACGAAACCGGTCACATAGGATTATAAATTCATTTCAATCCTATTACGCATTTTTGAAATTTCCAAAAGCACGAAAAAAGTAACAGGACTTCTTCAGATCTTTTTGATAAAATAAAAACCTAGAATAGACACATGGTAGTGAAAGGGGATAGTGGGAGGGGAAAGAATTTGGTGAAGAGTTACCTCTTCATTAAACCCACTTCCGTTTTAAATTTAAATTTTGGTTTGCAATGTAGTAAAAATTGTTTTTTTAAAAACATTTAAATTTAGCCCTATGTCTACACCTAGCTATTAGTTCATTTCTCTTATTTAATAATTTTTTTGGCTCAGGAAAAAGCAAAATGTGGATTTTTTTCTTCAAGACACAGATCGCACCTACTATCGAAAGATTTTGGGGTACTGGATCTTTTCAATATGGACCATTGTATGTCAGGGGTTAACCCTTTATCTTTTAATCCCCAATAATGTTTAGATAGAGCAGTTTGATTTTTTTGATGCTCATGGGAGAAGGAATATTTATGATTTCCATACCTAATTTTCCAACTAGTAGACGAAACTCCGATATAAAATTTCTTGTCACTTATGTCCTCTTTTGGATTAATAATAGCTTGATATACTACATTACCTAAATTACACAACCCATTCATTCATTAATAGGGCTAAATTTAAACTATAAATATTTAACCAAATTTTTCTTTAAAAACATAGAGTTAATTTTGAAAATTAGAGTTAAATTTGAGAATAAATAAAATAAATTGTTAGATGGAAAATTGTGAAAAAACACATAATACATACGTACTACGCATAAAAAGTGGAACTGATTAATGCTTTCTAAATATTTTTGAAATGTTAAAATATAGTAAATAAATTAAATATTTGTTTTTGTTTTTAGTTTGAATATATCTATTACTGTATCTTTACGTGAAGTTATTATTTAAAGTTTAAATCTAATTCAATAAAAAATCTGTAATTTAAGTCTAAATATAATTAAAAATTATTAATTAAAAAAAGTTTTTTTTTTAAAAAACAATTTTTACTACATTGCTAACCGAAATTAAAATTTAAAACGGAAGTGGGTTTAATGAAGAGGTAACTCTTCACCAAATTCTTTCCCCTCCCACTATCCCCTTTCACTACCATGTGTCTATTCTAGGTTTTTATCTTATCAAAAAGATCTGAAGAAGTCCTGTTACTTTTTTCGTGTTTTTGGAAATTTAAAATGCGTAACAGGATTGAAATAAATTTATAATCCTATGTGACCGGTTTCGTTGTTTTTCTTAAAGTATATATATATATATATATATATATATATATCATCATCATCATGTCTTGCCGCCAGCACGGATATCCCTGACCCTCTCTCGCCACTTCTCCCGATCGTTCATCGCCTCTGGCAGGTATTCTGGGCTACATCCCGTATCCTCACATAGCTGCTGTATGTATGTTCGAGCTGGTTGTCTTGTTTTACCCGGCCATATGTGGGGTCCATTGGAGTACATCACTTATGAGCTCGTCGCTGCTTCTCCCGCAGTGTCCTGCATGCCTGGTTCTTCTAACTTGGATATTTTTTTATGATGGGGGTTAGGTGGCCGTATATTTGGTGCCTTGTGGGTTGTTGTCGCCAGGATTGTACAATATTGCTCGCAACATTCTTGTGTAATTGTCCTCTAGCTTCTTTTCCAGCCGCTTTTTTAGCATTCAAGTAGTGCATCCATACAGTAGTATTGACACGACCACTGCCTGGAAGAAACTACGTCTCATTTTGTCGGGCAGGTCTAATTTCCATATGATCGATAGCCTATCGATAGCTGTCCATGCCTTCGTTAGCCGTGTGTCGGTGTCCTTTCCGGTTGAATATATATATATATATATATATATATATATATATATATATATATATATATATAAAAGTAGAGAGAGAAAAGAAGAAGAAGAAGAAGAAGAAGAAGAAGAAGAAGAAGAAGAAGAAGAAGAAGAAGAAGAAGAAGAAGAGAGAGTTTAAGAAAAAATAAATTTGGATTTTTGTAAATTTAATATTTTTGAAATCCTTTCCTGAAATATTTCTTTCTCGACATATGATTTTTGTCAATGCTCTTAACACAATGTTTTTCAATAATCATTCGTTACATATCATAATGTGAGAAATTTGGAAACCAGATGTTAATCAATAGACAATGATTCAATAAAAAATACTTTAATCACTGAGTATAAATTAAAATTATTTAGATATATATGCTCTATCACTGATATTGAGAAATTTTATTTATAGATATAGTAAACTATATTATTAATATTATATATATATATATATATATATATGTGTGTGTGTGTGTGTGTGTGTGTGTGTGTGTGTGTGTGATTACATGAGTTCGCGTGAGTTCGTGGTTGTATGTGCGAGTGTCTGTTTTACAAGAATATGTTTCTCCGTTTAGTGCGATCGTGTTGGTGAAACAAACAGTACTGAAAACAAATAACATAATTCACATTTCAATTTTGTTTAAATTACCATGTTGACATATTTAATCATATGAATATGAATATATATATACGCACACATACGCACACATACCCCTCTCTGTCTCTCTGTATATATATAAATATATATATATATTACCTTCAACACACATTTGAATATACATATATATATATATATATATATATATATATATATATATATATATATATATATATATATACTAATTTATTAAAACGTGTGTTGAGTGTGATAGATAAAGGGATATTCTTACGTGAATTATTCGCATATTTTCCCTAATTTCTATGTAAGTGATTAAAAGAATGTAAAGTTCTGTACATTTGTATAATTGTTTTATTTTTCTGAAGCCAGCAGCTTTATGCCACTTGAATTATAAGCACCAAAAAAAAAAATTACTATTTTTCTTTGCTCTGCATTAAAATTAGTTTTCTAAATGAATTGATTTCTATAGATCCTTATATATTAGCGTTTATATTAGTTGAATAAATTTAAGAAAATTTCAAACTACTTTTCACGAAATTTATCCTGAAGAAGATTTATCCATGAAATAACGATCTCTCTGTTCATTAGAATTTATTTTTCTTCCATTTACTTAATTTTTCAAAGTGAAAAATAAGAATAGAATGTTCTAGTGACCGAAATAAACAAATCATCTTTGCTCATTGGCGTAAAAGTAGTTCATTAGTAGCCAGTCAATTAAAAGTATTAATTTATTGATTTTTCTTAATTGTATTGTAGAATAACTTGTTTTGATTAAAAGATTCAGATAAAAAACAGAAAAAACTTATTATATTGATTACTTTTCTACAATGCTGTTCAGCTTTTCCTGTAGTCAATACTTAGTAAGATCGTCTCAAATCTTTTTTATTTTACCCAATTTGCGTCTGGAAACCCACTCGTTCAAATAATGTTTTTGTATTATCTTGCTATACAATTCTGGACATACTAACGTAACTTAATATTTTTTTTGAGCGATCTAAACTATCATCTTTTCGTCTTGAAAACTGATCAATCAATATAAGAATATGCTTATTCGTGTTTGCATTTTAGGAACAATATGAAGTTACGATTAATGAGACATTCAGTCTTCTTGTGTACGTCTTTTTTTCAGTTTCGATTAGATGGGATTTCAACACGTGTAATTTCAGAAGTTAAGCTGAATCCCAGTTGCGTAGTGGCCACTAACATCGTTATAAACGACTTTGAAATCCATTTGCGTCATTGAATTCGCATTCGCTTTAATACCTTTGAGAAAGCTAAGAACCACCTCATCCCGCCAGTTATGAGTTACACTGAAACACTACTATTCCTCTAAAAGGATGAATTTGATATAAAATAAAACGCGAAGACTGATACAGCATTGAAGAAATATACCAAACAAATCAAAAGTTAGTAAGGTGTATTTATTAAAACCTGAGCGAAATACAATTAAGAATAATGCATTAATTTGTCTATCAATAATTTTTTGTCCAACATTAAACTTTAATCCTCCATATTATATGACCAAACAAAAAGTCTAAGTAATTTTTTGATGTGAGTGACAATTTTGGAATTCAATGAAAACTATACTTAGAATAAGTATATTAGATTTCTTTGGAACAACGCTATGCTTATAAGTTTTTCGGTGGGAAAAAGACAGAGACATAAGAAAATTCTGACAATAACAATCAACAGGATGTATCCTCGTGGTGAAATAGTTAAGTCGATGGACTGTGGAATCGTAGAAAACGTGTTTGAACTCTAGTCGTGCTATTATGTTCACTTCCGGACAAATACTCTTGGGAAAGGTTATCTTCCCTACTATGCTAGAAGGATGGCTTGTGCATTGAAAAACCTATAAAGGTTGATATGTTATTAAACAAAGAACCCAAGAAATATATGTGTGCACAAAAACAAATATGAATTGATGTGATAAGAATTACACAGCATTATCTAATCAGGTGTAGCTCCTCTATTCGCTGGAGTAACGACTGATTCGTGAAGTAATCGATGAGATGCCGGGGACAATGCGTGCATATTCTTATTCAGGAAATCGAGATTTATTTTAATTTCATGCTTTGCTTTTACAAACTCCTGTGGAACACACTTCACATCATTATAGAACCACAATTATTACGCATAAAACCATATTGACAGACTCGTGCTCTCTATGCACGAGAGCAGCAGGCTCTCTAAAGATGGAAATAGGACTCATATCATCAGGTAACACAGAAAATTCTTTTAGGTTCCATTTTAAGTGTTCTTAATTCCATGTAATACACAATACATTGGTATTAATTACGACGAACTCTTTTATACTCGATAAAGAAAATGTTATGCGACGTACTTCGTTAACAGATAGTTTGAGCTCCACCAAAATAAAATTTGGATGTGATTTGAAGGAACTTATCGCTTTATTTGGGGGAAGGATTTCTAACCTCACGAATACCCGGTGCAACACTTCTTAAATCACCAAGGTAAAGTCGACAGTTTATATTCTCGACTTCAGGGTTTTTGCACAGTTTTTCGAGTGTCCCGGAAGAAAAACATACATCGTTTGATATTTGTCTAATAGAATAACTCATCTATTCGAGTAAGATAAATAGTCAGTCGAGTAGTCAGACGGTGCCATTTTACACCAGTTTTTAGATTCTCTCTCATTTATCTCCCTTTGTAGTACTTGCTTTTTAGGTTAAACTTTTAGACTCGTCATTGGGAGAATGACTTAAGGTTTTGTTCCCTTATGGCAGAAAGAGCCCAGAGCTTCGCTAAGTTAATTTTTCCTGATTTAGTGCTTTATTTCGAGCATCATTGGTAAGAAATATTATCTTTCACCTCTAGAAGCTCATAACTTATATAATTATTTGACATGTAGTACTATTTACGATTAGTGTACTCGATTTATTAGTGTCTCTGTTTAGCTCGTATTAATCTAATTTGATTTCGCTTCGTTAACACAACTCTGATGAGAACGTAATTCTCTTTTTTATTTCCTAGCGTTGTTTTAACTTGAGTTTCCTCTTTTATCAAAGAACTGTCTTTTAGTATGTGTTATTTAGCTCGAGGGTCTTTAAGTTAATAATAGCCTTGCGTCCGCGGCTGACAATCTTGTAAATAGTTTCAAACGCACGTTTATAAAACTGCATTTTCTTCTTTTTCAGTTCTACCCAAACCTGGTGATTAACAAACCTGTTCATGAATTGAAACTTTGCTTCAGAGATTATATTGTCGAAAAGTGTTTACTTAACTTTCAGAGACGGACACCTGTTATCGAGCAGGGTACAAAGGGTATTTAAATCCCGTCTACATCCGATATCTGTCTCAAGTATACTAGCATAGATGATATTCATAGAGAAACCCCTTCATTGCCTCTCAAATACTTATCCAGGCTGGTTCTATTTTTATAATTCTGATTGCATCAAATCATCCGTTATATGTTTTATCAGTAATATGTATCCTTTCAACTTTCTTTCTGTTTCTCGCTTTCTCTCTTTCACACACACACACACACACACACACACACACACACACACACACACACACATATATATATATATATATATATATATATATATATATATATGCCGAAATGATCTAAGCTTGAAGAGTTAATTAGTTTTAATTTTTCAAAATTTACCATTTCCGATAAATTTCTTTTCGAAATTCCACTGGGTTACTTTAATATGTTTTTTTAAGCGCATGCTAGGGAAGAATACATCTAAAGGTCTTCTAGAGTTATTTTTTCTTAGCAATAATGTGCTTAAGGATTTTGTTTTAATATAGGTCCACGCCGTGTACTTTGTTGATTTTAATTTTTCTGTGATTGGATCTCCGTTAAAATCGAGACCATTTGAGCAGAAATGTTATTCTACAAGTATTAGTTTGCTCTAATCGATAGATTATTATCTCTCTCTCTCTCTCTCTCTCTCTCTCTCTCTCTCTCTCTCTCTCTCTCTCTCACACACACACACACACACACAGACACAGACACAGACACACACACACACACACACGCACACACACATTCGAACAATAGACAATATGAAATTTCTTCTTTTCATCGCATGAAGTATGATATATATGTTATGTTAGTCAAAGCAGTAATTTTGTGACGTGGTATCTATCTACCAATCTATCTGAATGTATGCATGTACTTATGTATGTATGTATGCGTACATGTATGTATGTGGCATGTATGTATGCCCGATATTAAATAAAAGGCTGCCAAATCGTAAGGTACAGACTGAGAGTGTCGTAGAGAGAGTAATATAAACATATTAAAACAAGGAGTTGTCCAGTCTCCTGGGGTTGTAGAATACACCAACTGCACCTCTGCAGAGGGGTAAGGCCCTCCACCCAACGAGTGTTCTGGATATGACACTAACAATCTGATGGTAAGGTTCCAGTACAGCTGAAGCTTTGGGGAATGCAGAGAACCCCTTCATTGCCATAACTCTCAGAACTAGACTGCGTACTTATGCTAAACTGAATTGCTTGAGATAAAACTGTTTGACTAAACTGAATAACTTGATGGAGAAATATTTTTGACAGTTAAACTGTCCTTACATTTAAGCTGCGTTCTTAGGCTAAACTGAATCGTTTGAAATGGAATTGTTTTTGCATGCTAAACTAAATTGTTTGAAATAAAACTGTCTTTGACATTGAAACTGTACTTACGCTGAACTGAATTGTTTGAAGTAGAACTTTTTTGACATTTAACTGTATGTAAACAAAATCTATACTTAAACTAGACTAAATTATTTGAATTCGAACTGTTTGACTAAACTGAATTGCTTGAAATGTTGTATTGTCATATGCCTATACATCTACATACACACATGCATATACATGCAGAATGGATCACTACGACACGATGATAATAACGAGCGAAGACTTCTTTAAGAAAATATATACCTCTCATTTTATTGTAACGTTTGTGTGTGAGAGGGAGTTGGAGACCGAACATAACTGCAACATATTGGCCCCCACTCTTATGGCCGTCAGCGTTGTGTCTTTCTTGTTCTCCAGGGCTGCTCAACCGGAGGCCCAGGGGCTAAGCTTTCTGCTGGATGATGGCTTTCTTTACTGCATCTTATCAGCAACTTCTCTGGACCCCAACTCAATCGGGGGTCCCGCGCCCCTTCGGCCTGGTGTAGCTTTCCCTACCACATCTCGGCTCTAACTCCGTCCGATCTCTAACTGTCTGACTTCTTGTCTTGACCGAGTTATATATTAGTTCAACGTCCACTCAATCGCCCACTCAATCTTTGGAATGGCATCTTTGATTGTCATCAAGCGGAAATAACTGACATGCAGTTCAGGTGTCACTCTCTACCGATGCGTCAGTCTATGAGTGTATCATGGCTTTTACCTTGTCTCATTTCATCAGCCAAATCCGCCCACGCGATGTCTTTCGATTACTGGCCATTGGAATGTGTCACTTCCTTCCGGTGTATCACCTTGAAATGGCATGTTTGCCCGGACCGAAGGTCAAAATACAACAGAAATAGAAATGCTTTTGACAATTAAGCTGTGTACTTATGCAAAACTGACTTGTTTGAAATAGAACTGTTTATTTGTATAAAATGGATTTGGCATTAAATAACCTACAAAGGTTGATATGTCATAAAACCCAAACAACCAACCAACCAAATAAACAAACAAAGGAGATATATCATTTATCCATCTGACAAACATGGGTGTCTATAGACAGTCATGAATTAAACAGTACATGGTGATAAAAGTAAAATTAAAGACTAATACAATAGAAACATTCCAAAAATCAGATTTGTATGATAAAGCAACATCGGACACTTTTTGTTATACTAGGATCCTGTTTTATAACTTCTACAAGAGAAGAAAACTAGCGTGTCTTGAATACCATAAATAAACACGCACATACATACTCATACACACACAGTTGATCACACACACACACACACACACACACACACACACACTTATATATATATATATATATATAATTTTCTCTCTGTGTGTGCAACTGTTCGTATTTGTTATCAATACCCATCGTACTAATATAGACTAATCAATAGACTCCTGATTGAATAAAAATGAAATCACTGGACATTTGGCTAAAAACTATAAGCACAATACCAATCTCACAACTCCATCTAATGCAAACTAATTCTTTGTTTCCCTAGGGGAGGGAGACTTGTTCTAATCTATTACAATCTCCCATTCCATTGTCTCTTTGCCTACCCCAACTTGATTAGTTTTACGTCTAGACACCCAAATCCACCCACCTTTAAAAATGAATTTCACTCTTAGATAAGCACATTAAAAATAGAAAACAAAACAACGAAAATATATATGAGTAGGTAAAACAAGCCCAAAACACAAAACAAATCAATCTATCATTAATTAAACGTCGTATAAATATTGTAAAGTCGACTATTTTTCTCCTCATGACATTTCAATATTTCAAGCAAATTTTCTCAGAACGTATTATTCCTATTTCCCACCTTCTGATGAGTTTATTTTGCTCTAGTAAAAGTAATACATGATTAAAAATTTTTTTTCTTCTAGCTAAATTCCATTTTCCCACATTTTTTCTATCTACTCACTTTTAGGTTCTGGGCTGCACGATGTTTTCCATACAACTATTCACAATGCATTTCGTTCTTACATTCACATTTCTTCTCTGACAGTCAAACTCCTTTGATAAATTTATCTTCCCAACGTCATGGAGGACTTCTGACGAATCGTTTACGGTCTTTTGGAGAACATTCGACTACTGCACTGGTCAACTTAGTATTAGAGAACCTTGTGACGTATCCCATCCAGTGGAACGTCTGTTTACTGTACGGCCCTCACTACACTTCCCTGAAGAATAACATCACTTCGGATGTGCTCACCCAACGATATCTCCATTATAGATCTTTTCCTAACTCATTGTGTTCATCCTTCTTTGTGGTTGCCCACATTTTTCTTGCGGATGACATCGCAGGTAAAACGGTTGGATCAAATATATTAGCACGTAAGATGTTGTCAAGATTTGACTTGATCTCATTTTTTATCATGAAATATTTCTTCCACCTAAATTTTATTCTTCTCCAGACTTTTTCTCTATATTACAAAAATTCTCATCACTTTTGCTTGTAGTTCCAACTCAGCAACAGCTGCATATCATGGAGATAGTTTTAAAGCAATTTAATTATATAACATATTAATAAGCATTCATTCTTTTTGGCTTGGGGATTTTAGTTTTACTCTTGAAGCACTCTTCCTTTTGGTCACTTCATTTACTATCAACCATGCTTTTCGTGATTTTCTATCTTCTACCGAGTTTCTCATCTTATTAATCAAACCTTGAATGCATACTTTTGTTTTTATTTGTATATTTTAGTAAGTTCTCTTTGCGCCTCCTAAAGCTTCAGCACGTTGGCATTTGTTGTGTTTCTTTAATTACATAAGGATGCTATTTTCACGTTATCTCATTTTTTACAGCTGTGAGCATTGACGAAGTTTTTATAATCTTCATTTGGAGTATTCGTTTCAGATATCTCCCGAAGAGTATCGAATTCATTTTTTAACTACCACTACCGTGAATTTATTGCTAATATATCTGTTGGTAAGTGAAGACCAGTCGTAGCTGGTGTCTTTGACTATTTCTATCTTAATTCTCCGTAGACTCAGGCGTATCCTTTATGAGACAATTCTGTGATCGAAAGATACTCCTTTAAAAGAGAAGTACTCCTCACAGTTCAATGAGTGATGTTGCATAAATTATTATCCCTGAGGGAAAGCCCATTTTATGCACATGTAACGTCAACGGCAGTTTGGCACTTGACACTCCACAATTTAAACCCGGTCGAGACTCCTATTTCGAGCGTATGATAAACAGACAAATAATGTGGAGGTTAATTTGGGGCTAAACTGACCTCAGACGTTGGTAATGGGGTGCCAGTTCACTTTCACATACACCACTGAGTCCTTTGTCTTCCTACCCCCTCAGATCACGAAAGAGCGAACTTATAGCTTACATACTATTAACTGTAGACATATTTCCAAATTTCTCTTGTACTGTTTTAAGGAGGCAATAAGACGTTTAGCGAGAATTAATCAAAGCAGTATGAGGCTACAAGATACATGCAAAAGAAGTCAAATCGATAGAGGAAATAACACAACCAAAAGATTTCAACACGAGGGTGCATTTAGAATATTACCTACATTTTAATATGCGACGACCAAACAAATACTGATGAGATTTAAGAAACAGTTATTTTTTTCTCTTTTCTTTTTAAAGTATAACACAATGTTAATATTAAGCCAACAGGAAAGCATCAAACAAAAATGCCTCTCAACAGTCCTTCTTTTCTTCTTTCTCTTTTTTCTTTCTTTCCTTTTCTCTTTCTTAAGTTAAAGTGTCTTAGTCGCCGGACTGATGCTTGTAGTAGTGTTCATTTAATAAATTTAATTATTGGTGAAATAGAACCTTTACAGTCTCTCTTTCTTTGAATACATATAACCTTACAATATTAAAGAATAGTAGACGGAAAACGGTTTGAGTTTTACTTATCTTTGACGGATTTTCAATCTTTCAGATTTCTTTCTCTCCTTTTGACGGGTGAGTGACCTTCCCGGAGTCGGCTGAATTCAGCTTGCGGTTCGAACGCTGCTTCTGTCCAGAACTAAAATTTCTTCTTTAAACGGGTGATTGTCTTTTTGGCGCAAAGAGCCTGCGGGCCAGTAATTCGATTTTTTTCTTCCACCATCTCGTCAGGTCCCGCTGCTTGATTGACCTAGACTTCTTATGTTCAACAAACTACAGGTCACAGAGTGCAGATAACTTGACTTTCTTTCCCCTACCATTTTAACGGTCAGTTTTAATACCTGTTGATTCAAATAAAGAGGTAAGGGTATTGACCTTCCCTTCACTCTCTCTCTCTTATAGCATACCACGTCACAAATGCTATTTATCCACTTTTTTTATAAATATATACTCTATCTATTCTTTTGGATAGGTGAATGTCCCTAATTTCCCCTCCCTTTTTTGAAATTTAGTATTAAGGCAAGTTAGTCTGCTTCCAAGTGAGAAGTCTATTAGACATTCCCTATTTCTCTTTGACGAATTGTGTTATCTTCTTCTCTGCTTATCGGAGCATTCAAGAATCTACTTGAAAATTCCCCTAAAATCATTGATAAACCTATCACAAATATGTTTAATAGCCAACTAGACATTATACCAGAACAGTTTACTCAAGAAGAACTCAAAGTAATAGGGACAAAAATCAGAAAAGCAGCAGGACCTGACGAAATACCCCCCGAAGTACGAAAGACAAAAATATATTTCTATTTTTCACCACCGTACATAAACAGAATACAGTAGAGAGATGGGCAAAAGGCCGTATTCTTCCCTTCCTTAAATAGGTGACCTGAAACGCATATCTTACTTCTCAATAGCATGTTTCTCAATAGCATCGAACCTTAAATTGAGAAAATTCTTTAGAAAAATCGGAACCGTTTTCAGATAAATTCATCCACATCACTACAGATTCTTATAATCTGTCGAACCATTGAAATATTTCATGCAAAAACTCTTAAGGCAACACTATTAATTGTAAATTTTTACCCGGAATTCGATCTCATACACAGAGTAAAGAAGGAGCAAATACTTCAAGATTTAAGTCTTCCCAAAGAAACTATTACAGCAAAGGTGGTGCTCTTTAGAAACCCCAAAGTCAAAGTTCGCTCATAGATTTCTGTAAAAGTATTACCGGAGTTCTGCAAGGAGATACATTCGCAACGCATCTGTTTATAATCTGCCTAGCTGACGTACTTCGACCGTCGATTGATCTAAAAAAAAGGAAATTGCTATAAAATAAAATAGGCAAAACGTAGACCCAAAACTGTAGAAACTATAACAAACACAGACTTTGCAATTGACATTGCTATTCTTGCAAATACACCAACCGAAGCCGGATCCCTGCTGCATAAACTGGGGCAGGCAGTTGAAGGCATCGAACCCCGCGTGAACTCAACAAAATGGATCACTTGTTTAAATCGGGAAGTGGCCATCACTAGTCTAAATGACGGTCCTCTGAAATTGGTAAACACGTTCACGTATCTAGGTAGCCGAGTTTCATCTAGTAAAAGTAATGTCAATGTGCACCTAGTGAAAGTGTGGACTGCTATGGAGAGGTTATCGATCATATGGATATCTGATCTATCCGATAAAATAAAACGGGATTTCTTCAATACACCACATGGACGCTGATAAAACGCATCGAGAAAAGGATAGTCGTGAATTGCACAAAAATGCTACCAGCTATGTTGAACTTACAAGAACTTACAACAGCTCTGCGCAGACACAGGATATTGTTTAGAAGACCAGCTGGGAGCAATGGATGAAAAGGACGGATGGAGAAAGATAGAGAGTCAAGAAAATCCGTGCTAGCAGCACGACTTAATGATGATGTTGATTTTAATTAGATAGAATCATAAAATCACCTTTTAGTTTAATCCAGTGTTCTTTAATATTGGAAGAAATTTTCTACACGTCCACATTCTCACTGTAACGGGGAACACCAAAAAATACTACGAATTATCTTCATTAATAAAAATACTTCTGAATATCAAGATAAATATTTCTGCAGCCTTGGTTAAAAGTGCGTACTTTTGAAAAGGACCTATGTTTACATGGGTAATCAAAAATCATCTAATGGAATTACTCGCTACTGAGATGCCATTAAGTTTTAGTTCTGTGTCACTACCTATCTGAAAAACCTCAGATATTTAATCCACGATGCCACATACAGCTTTTATTAATTCATTTGATACCAAATTTCAGAAACAATATGAAGTACAAATATGGTTTTCAGCACGTTTTCGTTTTTCCCAGAACTAGAATCGCGTTCGAAATTGCAGGGATAAAATTTAGAAGAATGCAACGATGCAGTGTGTGCCGGTTCATAAAAGAGAATGTTTCGTGTATTGAAGATATTTTGTGATTGATCTGTAAAGTGCAAATAGGAGTAGATTGCAGGTAGTTTCTGAAAGACAAACACTTTATGCACTTTTGCTGTTAATATTAACTGGCTGGATAATGTTCAGATAAACTTTGTTCAAGTTGTGAGGTGATTTGTTACATTCGTTGGGTTGAATAAAATTAGTCTTAACATTGAGGAAGGATCATTGGAGAAGAAATACTAAAATTGTGTGGAGGTAATTAAAATCTATTAGCCCCATCGATTTCATAGCGAATTATTTATTTTATTGCACAAGTTATTCAGTCAGGCTGATACAGACGAAAATGCATTATTAAATCTTATATTATCAATATGCTTCTTATTGTTAATGCGCTAAATCGATTTGTGCTGTTCATATTGTTTGATTTTCACCTGTGACTTGTATATTTACCTTTTTGATTTCAATCATTACATCATAAACCATTCGATGTGCAAAATATAGGTTTTAATTTTGTTGATGCTCAGATATTTGGAAAAAAACATCACATCACGCGTGCCTGTTAGCCCCGAATAAAGTTCAGATGTGTCTGCCTGCAACATCTGACTTTTTTCCAAAACAGAAATTGAATCAGAAGAATTCAGCGGAAATGATTTAGAACCAGAAGAGGCAATTGGTGTTATTCCCGAAAGAAATTCAAATGCAATATAGTCACTGAGACAAGTAAGTGAATTCCCAAAGTCTTTCAAACGAATAACGATGTCATTGTCCTAGGCACACTATTTCTGTTCATATCAACTGCCTGGTTAATTTATAGGGATACTTTGTAATATCTCTATAATATTTCAAATTAAATTTTATTATGAATTCTATTATTTTGCACCTTCTCATCGTCTTTTTATTTACAGTTTTTTAATCAAACCGTTTTACTTATTTTACTCCATGAACCGTTGAGGGTTGTCATTAATTATGATACTTTCATCTTATTAAGACGTTGTGTATTTCTTCGAAAGAGAGAATGTAGGTTTTTTAAAACAATAAAATCTCTCTCATGTCTCGTTAAACAGGTGCCATTTTAGTCTGCATCGTACAAAACTTTGTTTAAGGTTCAATTCTCTTGACCAAATAATGGAAATTATCTTACTTAAGAATATTAAATAAGATACTCTTTTAAGACCCACTCTCTTTATCCGCTGTCTGGTCTTTGATGTATAAGAGAACAAAAAGAAAATAAGCAACTAATTACGTCGAAGAAAAAATTGGTCTGACCCAAGAAAATAATAAATGGCTATACGTACCGACTAAACACTGAGACACATGGTCACATATTATATTACACTAGGTAAAAATAAATACGAAAATAAAAATGGTTTGTTAGACACGGTGATTAGATGGTAATTATGCAAAGGTTTTCAGCAAAGTTGTAAGTGCACAAAATGGTATCTGTTCTAACGAATGAAAATATATTTTGGATCTGCGAAAGACAGCCGAATAGAAAAAGCCTTTTTTTGAAAGATAGCGAGAAGTTCATAATGAAAATTTTCACATGATTTGATTTGGAATTTCCAGTGAAAAATTTACAAATTTTGAAAAAGAAGTAGAAAAGTTGTATGACATTTATTAATATTTGAAATGAACTCAGTGCAAAAGAAATAGATAATAAACAATGGAAATGTGTGGAAAATATGAAAGATTTTGATGTTGCTCATGAATGTGGAGTAAAAAACAATAATTTGCAGAGACTCCTTGTCACCAGATACCAGATGATAGAAATAGGCTATATCGAGTCAAAGCTTTCGTTGCTGCTGCTGCTGCTGCTGCTGCTGCTGCTGCTGGCGTTACTAACTTTTACTTACTTTTACCGATATGATCAGAATAAAAGATTTTTTAATACGAAATTTGTCGAAAAGTTTTGCAGAACAATATGGATAAAGGAATAACTTTTTTGGTAAGTTCTATTGGTTATATTTCTGAGGTTTGCAAAATTTTATTTTAATTTGTTGATGGATTGATTTTAACGGTATTTCAAGGTGAAAATTGAACTGGTAGTAATGGTCATGAAGGCGTACGTCACACTCTTCAGTGCTCTTGAAGAGAAGCATTATGATTGGATGAAGACAGTTTTTATAAGAGTGAGATATTAACTCCTATTTGAGGATACAGTCAGCGTATTGTTAACTTCATCGACAGAGTGTAATAATTTTCTTTTCGCGGAAAATTCTTTCACGAAAACAAATTCACATCACCACTTATAACAATAAAAATAATAATACAATCGGATCACCTAAACTCGGCCAGGAGACCAGGCCGTAAAATAATCAAAAAAGAAAAAAAAGAAGAAAATCTGACTATAAAAAGGCAATCACTATGGACCCTCAAAGCTGAACAATAGATTGTAAGAAAAAAAACAACATAGCCGACAAAGTCATGAAGTTTATCGAGAAAACCAAAAAAAAAAAATGGAGAGTTTAATTGACAGTAGGAGTAAAATGTTAAACTGAGGGGGAAATCCTGAGAGTATATTCGAGGGGAATTTGCAGTCACTATTACTTTCTGTGATAGCGATGATGCTACTCAATATCATATTTCGGAAATGCACTGGGGGCTACAAACTTGAAGTGAACACATGAAGAACTTCAGCAAATGGACCAGAGGACAAGAAAAGAAATTACAATGCATCAGGCTTTAAATACCAGAAATGGCATAGACAGACTATATGTGTCAAGAAAAGAAGGAGGAAGTAGAATCGCTAGCGTTGAAGATAGCCTCTGAGAATCGAATTGACGATTTGAAGACAATAACAGCAAAAAAAAAGAACAAAGAAAGTCTTATCAAAATGACATAAACAAAATTATTCACAGAAAAACAATAACTAAATAAACAAAAATGGGAAGAAAAACAAATGTATGGATATAACCACAAACAAGCGAAATTGCACAGGAGAAGACTTGAACAAGGCTAAGAAAAGGAAACCTCAAGACAGAAACTGAATCTCTTCTGATAGCAGCTCAAAACATAAGGACCAACTAAGAGATGCCCATGGTGTAATGCTTATCGTCGTAGGAAATGGATACGGCGACACGAGTTCAAATCCTAGACGACGCTGATTACATTCAACATCGCACTTATACCCTTGGGAACAGTATGAATCCAATTATTCTCCCTCCAGCTATGGGTAAATAGTTGGACAGACTGAGTTCTTCAGCCTTGGTGAGGCAATTAGTCTAGGAGAAGGAAACCTCAGAATTCAAACCTGTTAAATTTCGCTTAAAAAATTGACCTTATGTCATATCCTGGCCGAGTGAAGGGGTTGGGTAAATATGATAAGGATCAGCTAAGTTAAAGCAACATTTTTTTAAAAGACGCAACAAAATTAGTTTATGAGGTGATAGAGATGAATTGATTAACCAAGTAATAAACGACTGCAGCAAAATAACACTCAAAGAGTGTAAAACAAGATATGACTCACTGGGGAAGGTGATCCACTTGTGCTAGTAATTTAAATTTGCTCATACGAACAAGGGGTATATGCATAACCCGAAATCTGCCCATGAGAATGAGACGCACTAAATTCTCTGAAATTTTGAGATATAAACAGATCAGCTGATCTCGGCCAGACGACTAGTGATAGTCAACAAAACATAAAGAACCTGCAGAATAGTGAACTTTTCCGTAACGACAGATGACAAACTAAAACTAAAAGAAAGTGAAAAGAGATATAAATATCTATACCTTGCGAGAAAAGTAAAAAGATCTATGAAACATTTTGTTGACTATGATACCAATTATAATTGCTGCGCTCGGAACAATATCTTAAGATTTAGTAAAAGAACCAGGTGACATAAAAAATCAGAGGACAAGTAGAGACCATCAAACTACAGCCTTATTAAGATCGAAAAGAATACTGAGAAGGGTCCTGGAGATTTGAGGAAACTTGTAGTCGCTCAAACACCAGTAAACGCCCATCAATTAGCGCTGGAGTGAAAAACTCGCAAAAAATAATAATAATAAAAAATGAATATCTCATGAGAACGAGAAAACTACTAGAAACCAAACTATATTGCAGAAACCTCATCAATAAAATAAACACCAATCCCCCTTGTAAGACAGTTGAGACCATTCTTAATGGGTACAAGGGAAGAAATTTAACAAATGGACTAGATGACAAATCTTAGAAATCAGGGAACAAGTGGAGATTGTCTAGACTACAACATTATGAAAAAAGACTTGCTGTCATTCAATCTCCAGTTAAAAACCATCAGCAAACACTTGTGTGAAAAACTCAGAATAATAATAATAATAATAATAATAATAATAATAATAATAATAATAGAATTGAAAATGCTATGGAACATGAAACTGACGATATTGACAATTGTGATTGGTGCTTTAGGCACAATAACTAAAGGTTTATTGAAGCGCCTAGAGGACTTGGAGGTTGGCGGACGGGTAGAGACTATTCAAATGACAGCTGAGAACGGCCAGAATTCTGAGACGAGTCCTGGAGACTTGAGGAGACTTGCTGTCTCTCAAACTCCAGTGAAAAACCATCACCTAACACTAATGTGAAAAACTCTAAAGGATTAAATAATAATAATTATCTTTTCTAACAGCTTAAATATGACGCACTGGTCCAGAGCCGACCTTTACGACGATATATTAGAATCTATATCGGTTTAATATAGAATCACAGACGTGTTCGTCTAGCAAACGCTGCCCATTCATCGTTATTGTATCACGAAGACTACTAAGATTATAAATTTCTAGTTGCAAAATTCCCAGAACTATTTTTTCTCCGATTACCGCTTGAACATTTGAATATAACCGAATTATAACAAACGCAGCCTCTTAACAGAATAAGGCGATGTTTTGATTTGTGGAAGACCATGATGATTGGAAACAAAAGTACAGAGTCATAAATATATAGCTTCACATCAACAGTGGCAAATATGAACAATGGTAAAATATCTGCTCAATTAGTGTTTTTTCCTAAACTTTTTAATCTGAGAAATTTGCATCGAAAATTGACTTAGTTGATGTCAGTGGAGACATCCTCATAATCTTGCGATGATAGTGAACAATTGCTGATTGACAAAATAGAAAGAGGAGAATTAAGAACAATGTTTGGCTACTGATATTACACACACACACACACACACACACACACACACACACACACAGAAATTAGATGGACAGAGGCCCAGTTTACTGTATAGAATACACCGACTGCATCTTTGCTGAGGGGTAAGACTATCCAAACGAGTGATTTGGATATAACACTAAACATTCTTATGTTGAGGCTCCAGTAACGCTGGAGCTTTGGGAAATACGGAGCATCCCTTTATTGCAATCGGTCTCTGGTCCACACCGGGCCGGAGTGGTAGCACCTGATTGAGTCCAATCTCTGGATCAAATTCTGTGCTTATGCGAAACTGAATTGTTTGAAATAGAACTGTTTTGATATTTAAACAGCGTACTTATGCTAAACTGAAAAGTTTTCACATCTAATTGTGTTAATAAATTGCTGATGTTTAATTGAATTGTTTGTGACTCAGCAATACTGCGAACTATTTAATTTTGTTGACTAAATTGAATAGTATGAATTCGAATTTTTTTTTTACTTTTAAACTGTGTACTTGTGCTATACTGAATTGTTTGGAATAGAACTGTTTTTATGTATAAAAGGTACTTGGCATTAAATAACCAACAATGGTTGATATGCCATAAAAACAAACCAAACTAAAACAATTTTTATAAAAATAACTTCAGCATTAAATGACTCGAAAAACGTTGTTATGCTTTGAAACAAACCAACCAACCAACCATATGAGCAGTCTCCTTTGCTCATTTCTGAAGTGCTGCTTAGGCTTGGAATGACTAGTAAGAGATTTACTAATGATAGGATTGACAGTACTAATACCCTTACTCCATTTCCGCTCATCTTCTTCCTTCTTTTACACTTTCATAAAGTGATGCTAGAACTAATTCTTCCCAACAACAATTGATGCTATTACTTATATTTCCCCATCTCCTTAAGTGTAGGGTATGTGGCGTCAGAACAGTGAATCACAAATAATAAATGTATGCAGCAAAGTGACACAGAATTTTTTCTTAGGTTTTATTTTATGGCATATCAACTCTTCTCGGTTATCTAATAATCAAATATCACACACACACACACACACACACACACACACACACACACACATATATATATATATATATATATATATATATATATATATATATATATATATATATAATTCGTAAATGATGAGTTTGTTCTTAACATTATTTTTAAACGAGCCAGAATTCATTTATTTGCACACCGTTAAATCTTTTTATGTATTGCAATTTACAACTAATAATTTTAAATCATTCTATTTAACAATAATCATTTATTTGCGCCCTGTAAAATGGTTCCAAATAGAATATGATTAAATATTTCTTTTTTTTATTTATAGATAGGACCCTTACCGGTACTGCCACTCCGGATTAGAGTAAACCTGGGAATAATGGCAATGATGGAGTACTCCACATTCCCCAAAAGTGCTGAAATGGAGCTTCAGTTTCAGATATTTTTCTATTCTTCCCGGGATTCACATTTAGGGTCTAACTCTATTCAAAGGAACAGTCAGAGTATTCTACATCCCCAGCCGACTAGGCCATAACACTCTTGGTGTGCAATAACATATACGTCAAGTTAGGAAAGGTGATTCATTGGAAATTGTGCAAGATATCAAAACCTGATCATGCTGATAGATGGTATATGCAGACAAAAGAATCATTCCATGAAAATGAGACTAAAAACTTCTCTGAGTCTTTGAGATACAATAAGATCACCAAATTCCAGTCAGAAGAGTAGACATATAATTGATCTCTTTTGGAAAGAATTTACTAACTGATGTATTTTGCTGTTCCAGAGGACCATAAAGGGAAAATAACAAAATGATATATAAATACTAGTACATTGTCTGAGAGCTGAGAAAGTTTTATAACATGAAACTAACGGTCATGCCAATTGTAGTTGATACTCCCGAAACGGTCACCAAAAATCTGAAAAACAGAATTGGGGAAGTTAAAATCAGCTAGAATAATTCGAAAAGTCCTGGCGACATCGCGAGAATTGCTTTTATTTAGACTTGAATAAAAATTTAACAGTTAAACTGGCGTGAAAAACTCACATCGAGTCAAAATAATGCTATATATTTACAATTTTAAAAATTGATCTTTACAACAGGAAATATATTCTGTATGTAATTGAAACAATACAATTCCCCCTCCTCTTCTCATATGGCTTTGTGCCGTTTTTAGCTAAGGATTCTAGCTATAAGTAATATAATTGGTATTGTTGAAGGAATTGTAGCTGCAAATCTTTAAAAATTAAATTTACTGTTAAACTTGTTGATCCGTTAAAAAGTAGAAAATGTCGACTTTTCTTTTCATTTTCAGCCCTTCCAATTTTTTTTCTGCCTTATTTCACGTCTCCAACAAAAGAAAATGCCAATATTTTCTATCTTATTCCTTTTTAATGTCATTTCTAATTTGCTTTTCACTTGCTATTTATTTTGAAAGTCAAAAGTCAAAGACTTTCCCAACAGAAAAAAATAAACATAAAATAAAATTGAAAAAAAAAATTGAAAAAAACATTAAAACAAAAGTAAAAAGAACGATAATAGATAAAATAATAAGTCGACGAAATCCAAATCTTTTCTGAGATATTCGCTCTAATGTTTAGACAAAATTTTAAAGTAGAAACCAGCACTTTCACATCTAAATAAATAAATAATCAATGCTTTGCCGATTTTCTCTATTTTTGTGCCAAGTTTTTTTCCTCCAATTTTGTGACTTACCGAACCTGTTTTTTTTTTCTTTTGTTTCTTATGTAGACACATTTTGTAGTGTAAAAATACATGTTAGGACTTACTGAATGAAAATATCTTTTTCTTCTTCATTCCTATTGAAGACTGCGACTTAAGCTATTTAGATTAGAAAGAAAACATCGTGTAAGATAGAAAAAAAAAATGTTCACATCATTTTGGTTACAAAATCATCAGGTCATACAGTTCAACCACGAAACAATGCAACGAGGCTGACTGATATGCATCGCTATATTCAAACGTTAAATCGTTGTATGTCTGTATATCTGAAGGGGGCGCTCTTTGAATTTCATACCGTGTAAATTATACATTAATTTAAAAAAGTACATTGCGTGTGAAAGAAAAGCAAACTCCTTATAACTTTTATACTTTTTGCGTCACATTTTGTATGACTTCTATTTAATTTTCAACATAATGAAACAAAACTGTTTCTCGGTAAGTCATTTCTGCCAAGAAGATTAACCCTGCTTTATATTACTTGCAAATATTATAGAAGAAACAGTGTCCCTTTTTATTGATTTTATTAAATTTGTTCATAAACAGTTTAAAAAGTAAAATACAATGTAAGAAATTATATATATATATATATATATATATATATATATATATGACGACACAAAGTAGCTAGAAACACCTGTCAGAGAATAATCCATAATTAAAAAAAAACAATTTCTGGCCTAATCCAATAAAATATACATTTATATACAGAGAGAGAGAGAGAGAATGTAAGAGTTATTGTGTTTAGATAAGAGTTGCGTTATTTATGTGGTATAAGTAATAAGTATTCAGCATGAGGGACAGAGTTTATGTAAATTTAAGCAATGTTGACATAGAAATCAACACACAGTAACTATCAATTTAACGTATTTTTTCAATCTTAAAACCACTCCTGATTGAACTGCCCTTATTGTAAGCTTGTGTGGGATTTTCTGAATGACGAACCAGTTTATACCAAAGTTAGTTTTAGGTCTGCCAGCTTTAACGATAAGTTTGCTCTAAGAAGCCTTTTGAGATTGAGTTGAATTCTAAATAGTTTGGACGATGGATTTCTATTTGGGAGTGTCTTGATTTTGTACCATGGGTTGAATCACGTGACATTTTGTTTGTATTACATTTTTGTAGTTTTAGAATTGAACGAACATTTCAAAAAAAGAAAAAGAAAACCCTTATATAGTTCAAACAACCGTAGAACATAGACATAGACGGGCTTAAATAGAATATTCATGAGATATTTCAATAAACACTTTCAACAAACATATCTAAAACATCAAGCAAACTGAACAAAATATTCAACTGAAAGAACGAATAAATAACTTATAGCTTCACAGAAAATAAACCATAAATACACCAAACAGTATAAATAGACTCAACGTAAATCAACAGAGTACCAGAAAATTGTCTAAAAAGCAGAACAATGACAGAATCCACATTGAATGGTAACTACCCAAAAACCAGTGACTTATATCTCATCACCATAAGATATTGTGAAAACGCAGAAAATTATACAAGTACAGGGTGTCTCAAAATAGATGCAATCCATTAATATGATAATGATTTATTTCAGAAACAAGCACAACGGCGGTCATTTGGAACACGTCATGTAAAAATGCGTACTTTGAGCTCGAGACATCAAATCAATGTTTGTTTTTTTTTATCATTATTATATCAGCTTCCAAGTCATGCAATCTTTTTTTGAGTTTCTGGTCTCAGTAATTAATCATTATCGTATTAATGAGTTGAATCTATTTTGAGACAGTTTTGAATAATTTTATCTCCAAATAAGTAGTGACGCAAAATATATTTTGATCAAAGATTATTAGATGTTATAGTATACCTTTTCAAATCTGAAACAAAAATGAACACAACATTATTAGTAGAGTTAGCAGTCACATGGGTCCCATGTATATTGAGACACCCTATATAGCCGTGTATATTGAGACACCCTATATAGCCGTGTATATTGAGACACTCTATGATTAACAGAAAGTCTTTGAAAAACAGACGCATCGCATAGAAAGCATGATTTAATTACAGAATATAGATCACCTGAAAATTAATCCAATTTTTCTTTGAAATAAAATGAATATATTTCGTGCTATTTTTTTACTACAATTTTAAGAAGTTGTTGTCAATGACAATTTATCAAAGAATCTAAATCCGAGCAATTATTATATGAATACTAGAGAAGATTTTCTGTGTGTTGATCTTTAGAGATATTATCAAAGACATTCCTTTACCTATCCGCTCCCTTGAAATCAAACGGCCCTATCGAAGCATTTGGGGGGGGGGTTAAAATAACGTGCAATTAAACCTAAAATAAAGTGAAAAATCATTATAAAAATTTCGTTGGCAATCAGCTTTAATTGTTGATGCAACCTTTTCCTGGAGCGGAAAATTAGCATAATCAATAACAAAGACACTAAATGATTATTAAATAAACGAAACTAATTAATATTCAAATGCCGATACAAAAGTAGGCTCAAATTTACATGATAGTAGCAATAATAAAAATTAGTACTATAGGAATATGATGAACATAATGTATAAATTGGGTGAATATCTATTTTTAAAGAAAAAAAAATTATTAATTAAGTATATATATATATATATATATATATATATATATATATATATATATATATAACAACATAGTAACATGAATAGCAATGAGAATAATAAAAATGGAAATTAAAATGACTAAATAGATTTGTGGCTCTTTATTAGAAGTAAAAAATAGACATGAAATCGTGAAAACAATAAGATTTACTTGTAGTCGGGGGCGATGTATTTTTCAAATGAAAAAAAAAATTAAAATAACGATACATAACGTAAAAGATAATTAATTTAAAGAATGATAAAAGGGTAAGTAATCCTTTAATCCTCAGAAAGACGAATATTCTAGGACCAGAAATCAGAAAATCTTAATATCCCCTAAAGAGATATAAATAAAGTATGAAAAAAAGAACAGACAGAAAAATTCTTTAGGGAATAAAGTCAAATAGGATATAGAGTTTCTTAGCCTATATGTTGGCACGTAGAACAAAAAAAAAAAAAGAAAAAAAAAAGGAAGACAAAGTGAAATATTTCACCGAGATTAAATCTAAGACATAGGAACAGTGACTATGTTTTACTGGGTTCACTTTGATGTCAGATCTGTTGTCATAAGCGGTGGGTCTTGTCGTGTCATTTTTTTTTTCGCTTTATTTTTTATTGTTTGTATTAATTTCTTCATTCCTTTATTCGTTTATTTTTCCAATATCACAATATTTCTGAATTTCTCCCTGTTATTTGTATAACCATTTGAAGAGGCGAGCGAAACCACGTCTCGTCGAAATAAATTTATAATGGCGCAGTAACTGTCCGTTGAGTTTTCTTTTATTTTTGATATTACAGATTTATATACGCCCGCAGGCACACACACACACACACACACACACGCACACACACACACACACATATATATATATATATATATATGTATATATATATATATTTGAGAGAGAGAGAACTAACGGGAATTGGTACAAAGCAAAATATGCAGTCCACTTGCAGTCTCTGTACTTCTTTAAAAGACTTAAAACTTTTGTCCTGATTTTTTCTCTCCAAAATTTAAATTCCTGTTTCTTAGAGATCTTCATTTCATCATCATCACACTGACAGCACGGTGTTCCTTAAATCCTCTCTCTTTATCACTTTCTCACGCTCAATCGCTTAATTTTTCTCTCTCTCTCTCTCTCTCTCTCTCTCTCTCTCTCTCTCTCTACCCATCCAACTCTATCATCCATCACTCCCGGCAGCTTTTTTGGGCTTACATCTTGTGTCTGTTCAGAATTGGTCTTTATACGTCTTTGTCGGCGAACACTGACACGTCCCTGTGCAGGCGTCCACGAGAAAACGTTGCTTATGAGTTCGTCCTTCCTTCTCCCGCGGTGCCCCGAATTTATTGTTTGTCTTACGAGGAACGTTTTGTGAGATAGAAGTGATCAGGCTGCGCAACTGTTTTTTTTCTTGGGTACGGCATCAATTATTTGTTCAGCACAGCATTCAGCTTTCTTTGTAATTTCCATCTATCATTTTCCGTAAATTTTTTGATTATGTCCACGCGGCGCATTCATGTAGCAGTATGGACAGAGGTACAGCTCGGAAGAAATCCCATTTAATTATATCTTTACACACACACACACACACATATATATATATATATATATATATATAAAAAGATCATATTTCCATATGGTCGATACCCAGTCGATTCTCGACCTTCACTTGGGGTATGTTGACATAATGTTCAGTAGAATTGAAGTACCTGCCAAGTTATGTGACCATGTCTACTAATTTCAGAGGCTTTCTACTCAGAGTGAAGATGACTCCTTTTAGTTTAAACGCATAAAACCTGTTTAATTTGCATTAACTTATAGGGTAGAGATTCCCTCTGATTGTTCTTGGCTGTATAAAAGGATTCGGCATGGGTTGATATTCGGGCGAGAAGTACTTTATCATGATTATATTCTGCGTCTGTTATAGTTTCGGTAGGATATCCTCTGCTTCTTGCCGATTTTATTTTGCAACCATTTTGTTTATTAGATCAACAGACGTTCGAAGTATGTAGATTAAACAAAGTTTGATCAAATATGGCGCTAATTTATCTCCCTTGTAGGACTCCGACGACAATGTTAAAGAGTTCTTCATTAGTGGAACAAACCATTGCTTTTGTGTTTTTGTAAAGCATCTTTAGAGCAGTAATAGTTTTTATGGTGGAGACCATATTCTTGTAGTATGTACTACATCATTTATGTAAAGAATCAAATGCCAAGAAGAAATCTACGGATAGTTGTATTACCTTGAGATACATTACTTGTATTCCTTTGATGATTCAGTGGATTATCAGAATCTGGGGTTTTGGAATGTTTTCTTCGAAAACCGTTTTAATTCTTTCATCGAATTTTCCCGGTTTCGGCCCGAATACAACTGAGAAGCAGGCAATTATAAACATTGGCAGTTATTGCAGTAAGAATTATGCTTCTGTAGTTCTTAAAGATTTCGAGTTCATCTTTCTCCAGAAAGAGATTTATGCAGCCCTTTTTCCATTTCTCTGTTGTGCGTTGCTTACACACAGCATTTTATAGTCTGAAAAAATATGTCATCAAATGTTGTCTTCCAAACTTCTGGAGATATTTCGTCGTTGCTTAAACTTTTCAAATAATCTTGCTTTGTTTTTGTTTTTTTCAATACTTTGTTAGTTTATTCTTCTGTTAACTGTCCTAGATTGATGACTAGTAAATCATAATTATATTTTTGGATATGTTTGTCAGTTTTTTCTGGAAAGTTTCCGAGCAGGTTACTAAAATATTCTTTCCCCTTAATCTTTCTTCTTGGTTGAAAGTTTTTTTACTTTTGTACTGGAGATACGCCTCCTTCCACCAAATTCATAACTGCCTGTCATGCTAATCCTGATTGGCTATTTTCTACCGAATTTCTGTATTCTTTTTGTATAATTGGTATGAGTCAGTTTCGTCAAGAATTTTTAAAAGTTTCTGCGCATTAGCATTTTTTGTGGGGGAGGGTTCATTCATGAAGTAATGATATCTTTTTCACTTAATCTATTTTTCTCCTCGTGACTCCGGTGATTCTCTACATTTGGCTCTTGGTTTGGTTCGTATGCACCCGGCTGTTGTTTCTATATGGGCGGTAACAAAGATTTCGTTATCGGAGTATGTCTTTCCGATGTCCCCTTAAGTGTATAAATTTTGATTCTTCCTGTTCATTTATATTTCTTGCTTATATGATTATTGGTTAGTGATGACAGGTGATAACGTGTGTGTGTTTTTTTTCTCCTTGTTTCTTGTTTCTGCGTAAACGCAGGGGTATCTTTGATTAGACGATTCTGTGATCGGAAACTATTCCTTCTGAAGAGAAGTATATCTCATAGTTGAGAACGCTACTTATTCCCTTTTTGGTTCCGAATATATTATCAAACTGTACTTAGAAGTTATTTAAGAGAGGTGTAGGTCTATAGTTTCCCCTCCCATCTTTGGAATTTCGTGTTTTCTCTCTTTGCTTACCATTAATGCCTACCGATGATTAAAATATTTTGTTTTTGAATGTGTCGAGTAAGGGAAGATAGCCGATTGCAAAAGATGATGCTATCCGATTTAATTACTGGAATATGCAACATTCATTAAAGAAATAGAGATCTGTTAGTGAAAAAACGCATTAAAACACGTCGTTTAACCAACATTTACCATAGCGATGATGATGACGACGGCGACGGCTATAATCTGCTATCCCCCTCTCTCTCTCTCTCTCTCTCTCTCGGTCCCTCTCCCTCTTCCCAAGACAGTTGTCAGCAGTCACTTTGTGCTACTTTTTTTGAGCACGGTATTTTGAGTTGCTATTTCTATTGGCTACAGCCAAAAGCGAGATTTCGCTAACATTACTGTTATTATGAGGGTCTAGATCTGGGCACGGATTACGCGTGTTCAACATTATAGCCGATTTTATGGGATGTTCAATTAATCTGACGGTGGCCGGACAAAGACCATCCGTTCAAAACAGCATTGTTGTATTATTCCCAGATATATTTATGAACTTTTGGCTACTTAGTAATCGAAACTTGAATAGATACGTAATTTAATTGAGATCAGACTAAGTATGTTTGCTTGAAATTAATGGATGATTTTTAATCCATTTTGAATAACATTGACCGAGTTATTGGTCGTGCCGGGCACGAGTAGCACTAGTCCCATCTCCGCCCCTGATATATATATATATATATATATATATATATATATATATATATATATATATATATATATATATATTCGTCATTGATTGGTATTATTTTATTTTATTTAATCTGATATCCTTCCAAGATCTTCAAAGTTCGTATTATTAATTTATCATCCGACTTCTATACAGTAAAATCTCATGAAGATATTTAAAAGTACCTTTCAAAAGTGTTTGAAGAACACGGTTATATTTTGCCTATTATCCCCTTCATTATTTTTAGTCTTGAATCAAAATTAACTTACAAATTCGGTAATTTTTGCAAACTCTATTTGATTTGTCCATTCCAGAAAAAAAAATTAGCAGTATTCGAAGGAAAGATCTTTTTGTATATCAAATCATCCTCTTGTATTTTACGGAAATTCAATATTTAAGGTGAAAAAATTGATGAATTGCATGCCTTAGTATCTAGATATTTTTAAAAAAAAGATCTGTTTTTGTTTGAAATTACAGATTTTAACATTTGAAACAAAGAAATGCTATGTTGTTACTGAAACATTAAGGGAAATACTATATATATATATATATATATATATATATATATATATATATATATATATATATAATGTGGCAAAATGACACAATCTCAACCATCAAGGAAACTACCTCAATCAATATTAATATATACACTATAAATACATTAAAAGGATTTGATTTTTATCTTATGGAGCCTTAAGAGATTTCCAGTATTTAATGCAAGTTAGTATTTATTGAAATAAATTTTCTCGAAGAGATACGATCATTTGTGGTAACATGCGTACACCATAATTCCAAGTAACATTACTCCATGATCTAATCGATATTCGATCTGTTCGACCTTTCACTTCTCTCTTTGCATCTTCTATTTCTTAATTTTTTTCTTTCTGATACGCTATGAAAGACACCTAACACTACAGTAAACCTTAACCTCATTTCAAAAGTCTAACCTCTGATCGATCTTACCATTCCCTCCATTGACACCTCACCCGAACTTTATCCACATGCCCTCGAACTCTGTCCTTCTCTTTCTTTTATTCCAATTTCTCTTTGAGTATTTTTTTCTTTAGCTTTGCTCGTTTTCATAGCAGTAATTCCCGACATAGTTGCGAAAGATTTCTACACTGTCGAACTGCTTATCCTTCCCCGGTTTTTGTTTACGTTGTTTCTTATCCAGTCTAGCTTTCAGTTGATCTCAGCCTCCGATAAAGACTCTCGAAAAATCTCTTTATCTCACATTTCAGTACTCTCAATGACAGAAGTGTGGATTCTTCGACATTAATCAACGTTTAAACAGACCAATGCAACCTGATCACCTCTCTTGACGCCATCTTTACTTTTGGCCGTTCGCCTTACTGATACTCAGAAATGTATGTACATGTGTAGATCGTATGATTTTTTTTTGGCAAAAGTTTCTGTATTTCGGACTTGACATTTTTTTGTAGTCAGCATTGATTTAACAGGGGAAATTGAAAAGTGCTGTGAAAAATAGTTGCGAATGTAAAAGTTATAAAATTATTTCGTTTTTAAATTGTGAAAAATATTTTTGGAATAAAATCCTATAGCAAATTTGTTACAATATTTTTTCTAATTTGAAACTTTTACTCTTTGAAGAAAATCTGTCAGTTTAGGAAATTTGAAATTTTTAAAGAAGATTTATCTAATTGAAATAACTACTCATAACATATACGATTTATCATTTTTTATTTCCTCACTAAATTCCAAGAAGCTAAGACATTTATAGCCTTTATATTATGAAAACTGTTTATTATATATTAGAATCATTTTAGAAAATTTACAAAACATTTATGGTATATGTATAGATAGCATAAACTATTATAATTTTGATAATTTGAAATATATATATATAAAGAATGCAAGTTTTATTTAAAAGTATCGAGATGGAAGTTGTACTTATCGAGAGACACGAACAATGAATAAAACGTTACTATTATTCAACATAGTCTTTGTAGCTTTTAACATCCTTTTCCCTGAGTACCTACAATTTGTCAAAATATATAAGAAAGTCAACTTTTGATGTTGTGCTTCAATATTTTCTCATATGATTTACTTTCTTTACGTTCTCCAATCTTATTCTCAGTTTTGAATTTTAGTTTTCAAAATACGAGAAAATCACTCGGATCTCTGTAAGTTAACGAAAACACTTTTTACACATGAATTACCTTTTAAGGAAAAGTATTTGATCAAATTGTTTCTGTGTGTAAATCTTTAAAACGTTTTCTTTTTTCATATTATTTTTTATCTAATCCCATGTTTTTGAATGAGCTAATTTTCAGATTGAGCGAGAAATTTTGGTAACTTGTGAATACTTAAGAACGTTGTGTAAATTTTTAATCAATATTTCACTGACTCTGATAAGGATCTGTATTATTGCTAACAGTAAAAATATTAGCTCAAAGCTTCAGACATAAACTCACATATTTCACATATCTCTAATTGTTAATTGACATCGAAAAACAATTATTTTTTTGGCAGAAGAATTCGGAAATTTCCCGGGCGTTTCCAGTTGCTGGTATGATTGTCCGATTTTTATGGCTGCAGTGTAGCCTTGCCATCATTTTGATTTGAAAGCCTTCTCCACCTGCGATTTTTAATCAGATTAAAACTCGTCAGTTTAGAATGATGGCGCTATTTTCCGCGTTCGTTTTATTCTCGCAAAATCAATTCAATGATACTTTTTTGTTCATCGATACACCGGAATCAAATTAGTTAATCGATTCCACGAAATTAGCAAATTGATTACGCGAAGTCTGAAACAGATCAAGAGATTTTACAGTAGAGACAAAGCCTAAAGCTCAATTTCTCGCCAATTTCTTCTTTTTCTATTGAGCTTTCATTTATTGTTAATTTTTATTTTTCTCGGTTTCTCTCTAAATTTCCCTAAATGATCGTGTCTTTGTCTTCATATAGAATCAAAAGGAGTGATGCATTGTATTCAAACATGAAAAGGAGCATTCACCTCCCAGAGAGAATATGAAAAACGCAGAATATGACTCTTCTATTTTTCCTGTTTTCCATTTTTGTCAATATATATAGAATACATTTCTTTATTAGTGCACTTTTTGCATTTTAATGCCTACCTACCTTTTAATCTACCGAATGCATTTTAACAATACAATTCAATATAATGATTAACAATACCAATACACTAGAATGATTAACAATAACAATACATTAGAATGATTAACAATATCAATACATTAGAATGATTAACAATACCAATACATTAGAATGATTAACAATAATAATACATTAGAATGATTAACAATAATAATACATTAGAATGATTAACAATATCAATACATTAGAATGATTAACAATACCAATACATTAGAATGATTAACAATAATAATACATTAGAATGATTAACAATATCAATACATTAGAATGATTAACAATAATAATACATTAGAATGATTAACAATAACAATACCATACAACTATATAATAATAGAATGATTCTTAAATCTTTTTAAAATCAAATTCATAAAAACATGTAATAAACTTGAAAACTTGAATAGCCAAACATTTCGATGTTAATATGCTTGGTTAAAATAGAGTTCACATTACATCGATACTATCTTATTAATCCATATCCACTTCAATAAGTATATCAAGCATCGTATGAGTTTTGTTTTCTTTGTTTAATGGCATGTCACCCTTCCTGTGTCATTTAAAGACAAAACGATCTTTGGTGAGGAACAGCTCTGATACCATTTAAACAGAAGATCGGGGAATAAGAAATATTTGCACAAAGTGAACGTAACAGCCCGATTGGAATTCGAAATCGCTAACTAAAAGGCCACTGTCCAGCAGATTAATTATTATCTCACAGGGATTCACTCTGCATCGAATGAGTCAAAGGAACGAAGAAGATTTCATTAATGCCATATATAATAAAAAAAACAAGAAAATTGATGTCGAAAAAAAGACTTTAAACTTTATAGATTATACAGAAAAACTTTATGAGACAAGAAGAGTAGTAGGAATAGTACTCATCAATATGTAGGATTGCACAGATATAAAAATTCAGGAACTCAAAGGTTATAGGTGAGATTCATTCCATCAGCTAGGAACAAAAATAACATCAGATATATAATAAAGACTGTTGTGTTCTGGTTAGTGAACACAAGTAGTAGTAATAATAAGAAAAACCACGATAGGTGAGGAAAATAGTTATTTTTACAGGAAAGAGTATTTAGAAGAGAGAGACTATTAGTAATAAGAACATAGGATTAGTGATAGAGTAATAATCTACTTCAACAATAGGAACGGCTCTTCTGGTCTGACTTGTGGGCTTATTTTATTTCTTGTATGTGATACAAGAAGGCACGAGGCCTTATGGTTTTGGGGGGAGGGGAAGGGAGCGGTCTTGCTTTAACTATATTTTCTAAGGGAACCTAGCTAGCCACATTCACCGACCCATTCAACAATACAATATATAATCACTCGTCCATCACCATGCACGCAGCAACCACCAAAATACCACATTTTCTCTATGAAAAAGTCCTACTTAAAACCCGAAAGTGATGCATGATTTTATTTACAATGTATGATTTTTTACAATGGATATGATGGGAATGGGAGAAAAAACCCCGAAAAACATATATACACGAAAAGCAAGGAAAAAATCCCCCGTTTGGTTTCCCTCCCATCCCCCCGTCTATACAATTGGAGGCCTACTGTTTTCCGGGTCGAAAGAAACCGGAAACAAGCCGGACCTACCCTAGATGGGGCGGGAATCCTAATCTACAGAGATAAAAGAAATAAAGGGTCGGGCGCGGTATGGGTCGATAGAAGCAGATAATATGATTTTTTACATATGAATGTTCAAGATCTTCAATAAAAGCGGGCTGGGATTCGGGTTGAGGTACAAAAATAATAGGGAGGGGGAAGATCTTGAGAAACTAACGACTAGATGACGGGGACAATGACACACAACATACTGCTAACTAGGTTACAAGGGGGAAAAACAATTCTACTTACCAGGGATGGGGTCCCTAAGGACCCGTAGCGTAGACGCCATGGGCCGGCAGAGGAGGGAAGGATGACTCCAACGTTGCCCCCTCTCGTACGACCAGGCTCGCTGCAGTCACCAACCTTTTGCTGAATGTTATGCGATCCAAGCGTTTTCTATTGCATCTGATTTTGACCCTCAGCTGATGCCGAAAATACAAAACCAGATCACAATGAGAAAAGCTTGCATCGTCATACAATCCCTTGTTTCGCGTCGTCCAAATCACCATTCGGGCTACAGCTAGGATCGCGAGAAACACCACACGCTTCTCACCATGAAACGGAGGCAGAACGTTGTCTACGACGTAACCAACGTCGAGCAGCACAAGCCGTCCACTCCCCGACGTGATCCCAAAACGGGCGGACTCGCTCGCAGTAGTAGAAGGCGTGCTCAGCCGTTTCTTCCAACCCACTGCCGCAGCGAGGGCAATCAGGCATGTCTGCCAGGCCCGCTTTGTAGTTCAAGTCGCGAAGGGGCAACGCATTCCGTGCAAGTCGCCAGGTGAGCGAGAACTCGGAGTTGTTCAAGAAGCTCGATCCTGGCGCCCAATTCCAGTGAGAGCGGATCTCCTCCTTCGTCCAGCCGCGCCGCTCGCTGAGAGGATTAGAAGCGGAACCCACCACTAGCTCCCGATACAGTTCCTTCCGAGGCCATGAAAGGTCACTGGACCCAAAAAGGTTACGAAGGGCCTTTCGGCACTCGCGGACAAACAGTGCTTCGCCCAAAGGCCTACGTCGACCTTCAGCTTTTGGGTCTGAGTTGAGGCGAGGAAAAGTCCGACTCGCCTTTCGTCTCCACACTGAGTCCCCCGTCAAGACACGGCCCAGATATGCAAGTTTTTCAGCAAGCCAGTGGCTCTCCAGATCAGGCATACCCAGACCCCCGTTGCGAGTACGTTGGATACAGACCTGCCTACGGACCATCGGCCTTGCACCTCCCCAGAGCAATCTGGAGAGGGATTGTTGCAGTGCAAACCGATGTGCCTTAGGCAGAGGAAGTACAGCCAATCGGTAAAGGATCAAGGGGAAGACGTACGCGGCGCACGCCTCAGCCCTGCCCTTTAAGGACAACCTCCTTGAAAGCCAGATTCCCACCTGAGCATTCACCTTAGCATGTACCTCCGACCAATTTCGCTCCAGTTGGAGGTCGGGCCCAAACCACACCCCGAGGATGCAGATGTGTCCGCCACTCCAGCGGAAGGGCCCTGGAAGAGTATTGCTACCCCTCCAAGAAACGAGCCGCAAACCTTCGCTTTTGTCAAAATTGACCTTGGCCCCTGCAATCCTCTCATACTCGACAACCGCCTCTTTCACAGCCTCTATATCCTGGCGGCGGGATACAAAGACTGTGACGTCATCAGCGAACGCGGAAACCTTGGCCGCAAGGCGGCCAACGAATGGGATACCGCGCAGTGCCGGACTTGTCCCCTCATCAAGCGTGCGCAGGAGGGGCTCCAACGCGAGGACATAGAGAAGAGGAGACAGAGGGCAGCCTTGCCGGACCGAACGCTCGATCGTGATCACCCCCTAACGCCTTCCGTTCACCTGCGCCACTGCCTGAGGGTTGTGGTACATCATGCTAATCCCTCTGCGGAACTCCGGTTTGAATCCGGCAGTCTCCAAAACAGACGCCAAGAACCGATGGTCAACGCTATCGAAGGCCTTGGACTGATCTAAACTGATCAGCGCGGATTCGGTGTCGTCTTTTATCCCCTCTAGGACCTCGCGAATCAAGTGCAGGTTGTCCTGGATCGATCTTCCCTTCACAGCAAAGGTCTGCTCGGGGCCGATCAGATCGCTAATGACAAGCTGTAAACGATTCGCTAAGACCCGGGCCAAAATCTTTAACTCTGTGTTAAGCAGAGTTATGGGCCTGTAATCGTCTAAACCCTCCCAAACATGCCTGCCACCTTTCTTCAGCAATGTGATCACGCCCTTGGTAACGCTACCAGGGATGGCTCCCTGAGCGAACCAATGGTTGAACATATTCGTCAGAATAGGTACAAACATGTGCGACATCCTCAAGTACACTTCGTAGGGCAAACCATCCAGTCCCGGCGACTTGTTGAGGCCGACCTGCTTCAACGCGTCACGGACTTCGCATTCAGTAACCACACCCTCGCAGCTAGCCGCTTCAGCCGCCCCAAGGCGGGGGAAGTCGGCGACATAGCTACGAAACTCGCGGAGCGGGAGATCAGTGCAGCGGGCAAAGCGATCCCGAAAGTGCGCCCGAAAGGCGTCACGTATCTAACGACCCGATCGCAGCAGACGCCCGTCCGGGGTCTTGACAGATACGATGTACCGATCGGGGAACCTTCGCACTTCTTCTTCACGCGCAGTCGCGTTCGATTTCACAGCTTCGTTGAGAACTCTTTTTAGCCTAGATCTAACTACTGATCCCTTGTAGCGCTCGCTACTCTCACGCTCAAGGTCCCTCCTAGCTAGCTCTACACCTAGGGAGTCCCCCCCCCAGCCACCGCCCGGGAGAGTCTATCATCTATAGATTTCGCCTCCGCGGTCCTATCTAAGTTGAGCTGTCGACCGTATTTGGTGGCGAAATCTCTAATCATATGCTTAAGAGAAGCCCACCACCTATTCCCGGTAAACGCCCCCACTAACACCCGCTGAATTAGGGATTCTAGCCGATCCCGGAAGTCCCGTATCTCCAGTAAGGAGGTATTTAACTTCCCGTAGCCGGCTAGACTAGGGCTATTTGCTAACCGCAGACTGACTCTAATGAGTTTATGGTCAGTCCACGCTGTCAAGTGGAACGTGGGACAACTAACAAAATCAATGCCAGCTCTTCTCACTAACACTCTGTCCAAGTAGGAACCTACTTTGGCAGAGGGCGATCTATCTAGCCACGCCCACATCTCCTGCCCTGGGTGATCCAGACGAAACCTGTCGACGAGACCGTGACGAGTCACGAAGCCGACAAGGCTGCTTTCACACCTTCCCAATCTGTTAGCTCCCCGCCCGACCTTATCTATCTTGGGATCAAGGATCGCATTCCAATCACCCATTAAGACTAGCCGCTTCGTATCGTCCAGGAACGGCGCCAACCGACGAAAAAAGGAAACCCTCTCTGCAGCGATATTGGACGCATAAACCGCAACCAGACGAAACTTGAAACTTTTCACGGCAACATCGGCCACAACCAACCGGCTCCAATCACCTGCAAAAACAACGTCAACATCAGCATCAAGGCTGCGTCCAACTAGCAAAGAGACTCCAGCGCTGGTGCGGCTGCCGTATGCTGAGAAAACGTTAAAATCGCTTTCCAGCACCTGACAGTCGGCACCGCAAGTGAAGTGAGTCTCCTGCACTGCAGCAACATCCACCCCGAGGTTCTTGAGTTCAGCAAGCAAGCGCGTACACTTGCTTGAATCCCTCAGTCCCCTCACATTCAAACTGGCAAGGTTTAAAGCCATCAATCCAACTTACCTTACTCAGTGTCGACTACTGGCCGGAAATCCTTCGGGGTGAGGATGCCGACGGCCTGACGCAGGGAACCGGTGCCGAGCTCAGTGCTAACTCGGTCGTCCCAGGTAATTCCCCCGACATCCATGGGGTACCTCAGCTTTAGGGATCTATAAAATGATGGGTGAACTAAAATCGGGACCCTGCCCGAACAAAAAGGAAGCATTTTTTTGAGGGAGGAATGCTCCAATTCCGCCAGCCTTAAATCCGCACTGCTGGCTTCCTGAATGAAGCGCCACAGCTCCCTTGTACGGGTACCAGCTGCGCGAACAAAGTTGGTCACCTTGGCTGCATCCCTAAACAAGTATGGGTTTGATATGGATTTTTCATTTATGGATTTGAATGAAAATAATGGTTTCAGAATTGTCTTTAATTGATGATCTGTGATTTTAGATGGGTCTGGTTCTGAACAAAGGGTGATTTCAATTAATGGTTTTCGAACTTCATTTGTTGCTGAATGAGTTCTTGTCTGTGTGGGTGATGGTGATGGTGATTGTCCAATTCTGTTTACTGATCTGGATCGGGAGAACATTTTGGGAGTGGTGGTTGGAGAGAGAGAAGGAAGAATTGGTAGGAGGTGGGGTTCTTTTTGTATATGTTGAACTGGGGAGTGAAGGATTTGCGCTGGGCGTTGTGGGTTATTCTGTATGATTGGTGATGGTCCTTGGTTTTTTTCTGTGGGTTTCTGGGGTTGAGTGGGCATGGGTTGTTGTGGTTTTTGTTTTTCTATTTGTGGTTGTTGTTTCTTTGGTTTTGGTGTACACTGCTTTTTCTCTGAATCCCCACTGTCTCTTCTCCTTTTTAGATTATAAGATGTTTCCATCTCTTCTGGTTGGTTTTTGTTTTTCTTTTTTATTGGTGTCTCTGTTGTTGCTGGTGCTGCTGCTGCTAATTTAGTAGTAATAGTAGTTATAGTTTCTGTTGTTTTTGTTGGGGATGTTTTTTTCTTTTTGCCCCCTTTTACTAGGGTCCACCCTTCTTCTTTATCGGGTTGGACCCCTGTTTCCGTGTTTGCGTTGATGTTTTTCTTGGCTGTTGTAGTAGTAGTCGTAGTTGTTTTCGTAGTGGTATTCATTGTATCGTTGGCGGTGGTAGTCGTTTTGTTTGTGGCGATGGTGGCTTTCTGAGGGCAGGACCGCGAGAAGTGTCCTAATTGCTTGCAATACCAGCAAACCGTTTTCTGCCCTCTACGATGACTGTCATTGTTGTGTCTCTGTACGATATTATGTGAGGTATTGTGTTGAACCCTCCCCTATCTAGTATCATGGTGAATAAAAAATCACCGTATGCCGTGCCATGCGCTGATTTGATTTGCATATAGTCCTCTACGCCGCCGTATGAACTTAGATAGGCGGCGATGACGTCTCCATTAAGTTGCATCGACACGTTACATACGGTGACATTTATTCTTCTTTTTCCTCTATATTCTGGCTGAAGCCGGAAGTACTTCGTGGTTATATTATGTGTGGCCAGTTTCTTAGCAATTTCTTCGGATGGGGGCAGGACATCCCAGGTAGCAAAACTCCTTCGGTAAAAATACTTACCTGAGATGCCTGCAGTTTGGAGCAATTCCTCAAATGATTCCTTTTTGAGGCCAGCCAGTCTCCTGGTCCTTAAATCTGTCACTACGAACGACAGAGTCTTAGGCTCTACAGCCTCTACCAATTCCGGTATGGGTAAAATTTCGTTCTCTTTGAAATATTTTGCGTATTTCCTGACTCTGTCGTTCTCGTAGTCTTCTGGTGTTTTCTTCTTTTTTTGTAATTGCGACGACCAGGAGACTGGCGTTGCCGGTGGTTTTTGCGCTGGTTGTATGGCCGATGAAAATAATGATAAGTCTTCCGGCTTCGGGGAGGGTTCCGTGTTAATAAATATGTCCTGTGATAAATTCATCTCGTTTGGAATCCGAGATGTTTCCCCCATAGTTGCGTTTTAAAAGGGCAACTAGGGGGAATAGTGTTTAAAATGCGAATGGACTTCAACTAGTGAAATGAACGTTGGATGAAAAAATGGCGGTCGTTTTGTTTCGTTTTGTTTTAGTAAAACAATGAAGTCGAGTCGAGGTTTGACCCTCCTCACACACAAACAACAATAACAATTGTTTGAGGGGGGTCACGAAGCTGTAACAATAATAACAAAATAACAACAGATTTTAACAATAATAAACAATTACTTTTTCAAGAACAAACGTAAATAATCCAAAAGGACGTGTAGGCTTATTGCCAGACTAATCTCCACTGCTGCCACAATGGCAGATGGAACAGCTTATTATGCTGAAAAGGTTGGTGATACCCAACAAAGACAAATAACTTAAGGGCAAACAGAAAAGCAGCAATAATAAAATCTAATAAATAAAAAGAATCAGAGAATATATATTAATAGTAGCCCAATGCCATAAGGATTAATTATGTCAAAGTTAATTTGATAACACGCAGAAGAAGAGTGAATGTAAGCTATGTAGTGATAGAAGTAGAATGGTTAATCACATTATTAACTGAATAAAGTAAATTGTTACAAAAGGAATATACGTGCAGGTATGTCTGAGTGGGGAAGGTAATTGACTAGGAATTGTACAAGTAGCAGAAGTTTCGCAATACTGATAAATGACATATCCACAAAGGAGAATCTGTCCTAGAAAATAAAACGCATTGAATTCCCTGGGGTTACCCAATCCAAGCCAAAGGGCTCACATTTTGTTTTACTGATAAGAAAATAGAAAATGTTCATGTTGGAAATGTTGCCATTTCAGCGGACAAAAGGATGAAAAACTAGGGAAATACTTGTATCGAGCAAAAAAACAAAACAAAAAAAACCTAAAATATTGATAGAATATGAAAGTGATAGTGATACCTATAGTATTTGGAGTCCTTGGTAAAATCCCCATGAATCTGGAATTTAGACGTAGTGAAATGGAAATGAAAGTAATAATCTAGAAAATAATAATGATCTGGATATATTTGCTGCTAAACTTCAGTGAAAATGCCAGACAAAAATGTATGGAAAAACTATCAAGAAATAAAACATTGCTAGAAACTTCTAGTGGTCCATAAACACATCTTATTTCAAGAGGGAATACGATTTTAAAAGAAATCATTTGAGAGTATTAATGTGAAGAAAGCTCAGACTGCCACAGCTTTTGTGTGTGTGTGTGTATGTGTGTGTGTGTGTGTGTGTGGGCAGCAATCATTGTTTGCACAAAAACTACCATTTCTCATGACGTCATAGTTCTTAGTGCATATCTCCATGTGCGTTCATTTGAAACCAATTATTGGTAGCTTTTGTTTCGATGAGAAAAACTGGAGTGTCCGTTGTTATTTTTTTTTTTTTAATGTTTGATTAGTCTTCTAAATAAATCAAATCAATAAGTAAGCCAAGAAAGTCTGACAAGTAAGATGCATAAAGTTTTCTTTGCTAATATAGTTTTAAAAAAACCCATCAAAATTCCCAGTCGTCTGTCTGGTTATTTTCGATGCAGTCAGAGACCAATTGGCTGTCTATTGAATGGAGGCAATGGTATCTTTTTTTTCAATGGTAGATTTCCACCCGTTATGGATATCTGCGAGATTTTACTATTTGTGAGTCGGAGATTAACATAATATATCAAACAAATATTTAATATGATTTAAAACAAATTATATACGCATATATGCGTGTATATGTGCATGTGTGTATGTAAGTGGTATGTGTACGTATGTGTGTGTAGTGTATGCATATGCGTACGTGTGTGAGTGTATATATGTCTGTGAGGACAAAATGTATCAACATATTTGATACATAATTCTCAGTAAAATGATATGAAAGCGAGGAATTGAATTGTCTTTTCTTGTAGATGAGAGCGTCAATCGGTGTCTTGTTTCGAGAGCTGAAATGGGAAGCGATAATTAGTTCTCTTTGATTTGGGTATCAAAGACAATAGAAGCCTAGAAAAATGACCTAATTTCTTTATTTGCAGAATCTTCCTAATTGTTATATATATATATATATATATATATATATATATATATATATATATATATCTATATATATATATATATATATATATATATATATATATATATATATATATATACATATATGCGTGTGTGTGTGTGTGTGTGTGTTTGTGTGTTTATAATTTTCTTCTGTTTTCATTAATCTCCCTTATACATACATGCAAATATAGGGTTTGGTGTAGAAGTGGGACTTGACAAGTATTTGAAGTAGATTCTCAATGAAGATGCATGTAAATACTATAATTCAAGGCAGATATTGCATCTAATTGAATGATTTAGAGCATTATAATTCTTACCTACCACACCCACTTTATCGAATAGCTACAATAATTAATGTTCCTCTCATTTCCAATCTTAAGAACGGCATCAATTATTTAGAAACATTTATAAATTTGTCTGGTGTATATATATATATATATATATATATATATATATATATATATATATATATATAGAGAGAGAGAGAGAGAGAGAGAGAGAGATGCTAGGATAATGAAAACTCAGAGAACACTGCTTGGTGAATGTCAGAAGATAAACTGATTAAACACGTTGGTCCTATGTCTATGTTATATTTACTTAGATCTACATATGATCTATAATCGATATTGATCGTTCATTATATAACAATATAGCAAACCACACACACACACACACACACACACACACACACACACACACACACACACACACACACACACACACATATATATATATATAAATATATATATATATATAATATTATTTATTATTTAGTCCAGTTAAACTGGAGTTGGGAGTAATTCCATCAGGACAAGAAAACTATTCAAAATTGAACATTTAAATTTTCCTGGCAAAGAGCTCAATGTAACAGACATTACAGAGCAATAATTTCCTGAAGAAAAAAAACAAACCGGTCACATCACGATTATAAATTTATTCCCATCCTGTTATGTGTTTTTGATTCAATCAATATATATATATATATATATATGTGTGTGTGTGTGTGTGTGTGTGTGTGTGTGTGTGTGTGTGAAAGCGCTTGATAATCAGAGTGTATTTTTGTATGTAAGTGGATGTCTGTGCGTGTGTGTAAGTCCCTGTTCTAGAATTAGTCACAATTATTTCCTAAAAGTTTTAGAAAATATTCCGAGCGATTTTCCTGCAATTTCGTATCAATTAGAATAGTCTACATGCAACGTTGATGATGCAGAATCTTTTTTATGAATTAAAGCATATTTTTCTAATTTCACTTGAAACAGGTGGTTGAAAAAAAATTTCAATCAAAGATAATTAAAAAATTATAAATATTCCAAAAAAAAGTGACAAAAAGTCTGATTGAAAAGGGAAAAAAAATCTTAAAAGATGAAGTTCTTGTGAAATGTATGCTTTGTATTCTGAAACAGGTTAGATAATTTAACCCCTCACTGAATTTGTTAATCATTGTCTTCTATTAATTAAACAGTGAGTGCAGTTTTGGCCACCTGGCGGGGTTAGCAATCTAGACTAGCCAACATTCGTGAGTGAGTTCGAGTCTCATTGGGTACCCCATTCATGCACCTTTGTGTCACATCTAAGAAAGAGCTTAGTAAACATTGATATAATTAAGAAAAATAATTAAAAAAAACGGTCTTTAGTTATTCGTCGGTAATAATTTTTACCCACCATTGTAAATCATTCTTTTCAAAGTGCATCATTTACCTTCTATGAGATTAAATTCATTTGAATAAGCTGTTTTCCTCATTATCCTAACCAGCCAGCTTCCACAGAATTATTGGAAACCAATTTATTCAGGTACGAGTTAGTTTTTCTCTCAGAAGATATCAAGCATTGTCGTGTATATAAATATTTTTTCAGGAAATGTTTCTTCTACTTGAACCAGGATTCAACCTCCACCTTAAGAAATCAATGTATGTTTGATTTTTTATCTTATCACCATCTGGAACGCATTGTGTGCTCCTAAAGTATCACACCTTCCATTTCTTTGTTGCTGTCTTAAGCTATGAACATCGTTTCTACCTGCCACCGTCCAGTTATTACGGACCTTTTGGCCCATCGAGAGGAACATTAGAAAATATTTTATGTATTCTGTTTTCCATCTAATTCGATTATAAAAATATCCTAGACTACAAATCCCATAGCATGATAAATCATGATCCCTAAAAAATATTTTCTCTCATTTTATGAAAACAAACGAGATTTAGAATGACATGTGTGTCGTCGAGGACCTCAATTAAAGCTTTTCCTTGTTCTGAGACACCTGGTATGGAACAACAACAAATATCTAATGATTTTTACTAGTAAAAAATTGCATGTACGTTTATGAAAATTTCAGAAAATGTACTTTGCACATATATGCATTTATTACATATAAAGTTTTCTAAATTTTCTTTTACAGTAAATTAATAATCAAGTGAAAACAAAAATAGGCATTTTACCTTGTTCAACCTGTTGAGGATTTCTGTTCTGAGCTTTCCCGCCTATGATTTTCAATATATTCTCTTATTGTTTTAAGGTTTCATATCTGGGCTTTGTGGTGGCCACTTCATATGTGGGATTTGTGGTGGCCACTTCATAACAACTATTCCTTCCTCTTCAAGAAAACATAACACAGTTTTAACTTTGTGGCAAGGTGCGTTGTCTAGCATAAATATCGGAGTTTCAATTGTCCCTTGGCTTAAATGATAAAGAACATGCTGGCTAAGAAACTCCCACTGAAGAAATCTTCCCCCCACACCATTATACTCCCACCTCCAAATTTCACAGTTTTCATAAAGTATTGAGGAGATGAGCGTTTCCCATTTTTATGTCTTACAAACCTCTAACCATCAGTTCCAAACAAGTTGAATTTAGATTCATTACTAAAGTGGACCATACTCCATTGTTTCTCTGCCCACACGATAAGTTCTGTGGCAAATTCAAGAAGAACCTTTTGATTTTCTTGAAATCAAAGGTTTGCGACATGGAATCAGAGCCACAAATTTTTCCTTATCTAACCTACGAGAAACATTTTTTTTTAATAGAGAGTGGCTTTTCTCTTTTCTCAGAAAATGCACGAGAAATAGACGTTTCTGTATCGAAAAGGTCTTTTAAAGACATTTTAACTCTCATCCGACCTTCCCGTTTGGTAGGTGGCCTGCTAGTTCGTAGTTTTGGTTCTAGTGTCTTGTCAGCCTTAAATCTACAGATTACACAATAAACAAGGCTTTTTAGACCTTCGTATGACACCAACAATTTCAGAATACGATTTACCTTCTTCATGATTTACTAAAATGAGTTTTTTTTTTCTCGAGTTAAACAATTACGAGCTTTCGCCTCCATCTTGCTTAAGAATAGTTACAACGATTTAGCACAGTTGACTATAAATCAAAATTAGCAATAAAGTTGTTTAAAAAGTTACATAGATTACACTAATTCAATAGCGTTCCTTAACTTTTGACCATGGTAAAATGTGTATTTTTGTTGGTTTTTTTTTTAGTTCACTATACATTTACTGTAAAAATAATTAGAAAGCTTTATAAGTAATAAATGGATATATGTTCCAAGAATATTTGGGGAAATTTTCGTAAATGTACATGTAAATTTTTTCAAGTAAAAATCATTTAAATATTTGTTGTTCTGTTCCTTAACTTATGGCCACAACTGTATGAAAGGAAAATAAATAATATTTAAATGAAACTTAACGTTTATTTTCCTACAATGTTCAATAACTGGGATGGTGCCATCAGAGATTCGTATCCAGACCGTGGTTGAAAGCACCGACAGTATTACCACTCAAGTGTGGGGCTAGTCACAGTCAATAAAAAAAACAAAAGCAACTCAACAAGCGTCTGTTGATCGATAGATAATCATGAAACTTATAGTAATCAAATAATTTCGTGCTGAGCGGTTGGTTTTATATGTTTTTAAAAGCAATTCTAAAAGCTACTTTAACTACGGTCATGATACTCTCTCTCTCTCTCTGTCCTTTATATATATATATATATATATATACATGTATGAAGGTGTGTGTGTGTGTGTGTGTGTGTGTGTGCGTGTGCGTGTGTGTGTGTGTGTGTGTGTGTGTGTGTGTGTGTGTGTGTGTGTGTTAATATAATAGTAAGAGCAGAAGTAGCTAGGGTAAGAAACAGTAGAGCGAGAATTAACAATATAGTTTGGCTAATGGAAATCAAAATTATTATTGTGTCATCAACTGAGATGAAGCTTGATAGTTTTTATCACTAAGAGTATTCTGAATTTTGTTTTCATCTTCATTATTATTCTCAAAACGTTTCGGTCGATGTGTCTTTTGAACTTCTTCATGTGTTTCATGTTGACCTCGGGAGTCCACACAGAACTTCGAACTGATCCTATTAATTAATCCACATGGACAGGTTATTCTAATTCCATTACCCATAATTAGGTACAAGAGTTAGTCTATTGTAAGTATTCATAGTTGTTTATCTGTAGTCAGGATTGAACCGACAACATCCGGGTGATTTTAAATTAAATGTTCTGAGAGTGGAATACTTCAACCTAAAGACTAGCAACGACGGGAGAAATTGTACCATATATAAGCAAAATTACACAAAAATTTTCCTATAATACTGACATGAGAGCAGAAGGGTCAAGGGGCGTTGCTGTTAATTGATTTTTCATTGCAGAATATTATTTACTATAAGTGAGAAGAAGAGTGAAAGTAAATACATCGTCAACGCAAATGCAACCGTAACTTTTTTTTTTTTTAAGTACATTCGGATGTGATATTATTTCGAAGACTCTTTTCATTTAAGATATCATTTTAGAGGTGTGAGCATTAAAGATGGCGCTGATGATTAATACGAGGACTCGAGGACTGCATTAAAAAACGAAGAAAGAATAATTACAGGGGCCAGTAGCAGCACTGTCAATATGACAAACGGAACAACAACCAAAATTAAGAAAAAGGAATGGAAAAAGAAAACTGGTTATTTCAAGACACAAACAGGCGAAATCTGACGTGGAAAGAACAAGATATGGCTACGAAATAAAACCTGAATCTCTCTTTAGAGCAGCTCTAAACAACGCACAAAGGACAAATTAAAGCAAAAATTGACTATAAGCAATATAATAGCTAGTCTAGATTATCTAGTGATAGAGACAAAACAATTAATCACAGATCAGTGAATGTAGCAGACTAGCGCAAAAAGAGTAGAATCGACCAAGTGGAAGGTAATCCACTGGGAATTAAACAAGAAATTGAAAATAGACCATGCTGCAAAATGGTTTATGCACAAACCAAGAGTCGTTCAAGAAAATGAAATGCACAAAATTCTTTGGGATTTTGAGACACAAACAGAACGGCCATGCCCAGCCAGAAGACAGATTTTGTGATAATGAACAAAAAAGAAAAAAAAAGAGGACTTTATATGTAATGAATTTTAAAATTCCAGCATATCCCAAAGTGAATATAAACGAAAGTGATTAGAGAGAAAAATACACGGACCTTGTCACAGAAAAAAGAAAACTGACGAACATGAAGGTGACTGTAATATGAGCTAAAACTGGCGCGTATGAAACAGTCTTTAAAGGCTCGAAAAAGAGACTCGAAAGAAGATTCGAAACTATCCAGATTCGAACGTTGTTGAGGTCGGCCAGAATACACCAAGAGACTTGCTGTCACGCAGATTCTAGAGAAAGACAATCAACTTACAATGGTGTGGAAAACTCGCGAGGTGTAAAATATACGACCAAATGATATATGAAAACCCAACATCTATCCTAAAGAATAACTCACAAAAACTTCTCTGGAATTTTGACATACGAACGGATCACCTAATCTGAGCCAGACGACCAGAGCTTATAATAATCTACAAAAAAGGAAAAAAAGGAGAAGTTGTAAAATTGTGGACTTAGCCCTCAGGGCTGACCACAGAGCAAAATTGAAAGAAAGTGAAAAGAAAAATAAATAATTTGACCTAACTAGGGAATTGAAGAAACTGTAGAACATGAAAGTGAACTTTTTACCGATTGTGCTCTTGGTACAGTCACCAAAGTATTAATAAAGGGACTGGAGGACTTGGAAATAAGAGGGCAAGAAGAAACCGTCCAAAACTTCATCTTTAATTTGATCTGCCAGAATACTGAAAAGAGTCATGAAGAATTGAAGAGACTAGCTGTCATTTCAACTCTAATGAAATACCATCAACTAACGCTGATGTGAAAAACTCTCAAGGAGTAATAATACTAATAAACACACAACATAGCAAAGGTAGGTTATGTGACGATCGGGACGAAACGATCACTCACATAAAAGACGAATGCTACAAATTAGCGCAAAATGACTACTAAGCTAGACACGACAGAGTAGGGAAGGTCATCCACTGAGAATTGTGCGAGAAATTTTTATTTGACCATACGAATAAGTGGTATATGTATAACCTGGAATCTGTTCTGGAGAATGAGACACATACAATTCTCTGGGATTTTGAGATACATCAAAGCCAAGGTCAGAAGACCAAACCAAGTAATTATTAAAAAGAAAAAGTAGAACCCACCGAATAGTGAAATTTTCCGTCCCAGCAAACCACAGATTAGAATTAAAAGAAAGGGAAAAGAGAAAACTTTCCTACTCAATGCCAAAGAATTAAAAAAAAAAAATTATATGCAACATAAAGAAACTGAAAAACTTAGAAATAAGAAGAGAAGTGGATACCATCCAAACTACAGCATTGTTGAGATCGGCCAGATGACTCAGAAGTGTCCTGGAGACTTGAGGTGATTAACTGTCGCTCAAATTCTAGCGGAAAGCAATCAGCTTACGCTGGTGAGAAAAAAATCTTAAAGAAGTAACTCTAAATAGGAGACAGAAATGGGAGGATAAACATCTGTATAGATATTTCAAGCTACAAATGAAGAAATCTCAAACAAGAAGAGCAAGACACCTTTGAAATTTTATGAGAGAAACTGTATCTCTTCTAACAGCAGCAGAAAATAACGTCATAAAAGCAAACTAAATGGGAAATAGATAAGACACAAGTAAATAGCAAATGTAGATCATGTGGTGAAAGAGACGAAAGAATTAATCACATAATAAGTGAATGCAGTAAACTCATACAAATAGAGTACAAGACTAGACACGAATCAGTGAACGAAATGATTCAATGGGAATTGTACCAGGAATCAAAATTTGACCATAATACAAAAGGGTATATGCACAAACCAAAATCTGTCCAGGAGAATGCAATATAGAAATTCTCTGGGATACTGAGATCCAAACAGATAATCTAATCCCGAGCAGAAAACCAAACCATATGATAATTTAGAAAAAAAAAAAACTGAACTTCCCGAATAATGGAATTTCCCGTCCCGGCGGACAACTCAGTGAAAACAAAAAAAAAAATGAAAGGAGGGACAAGTACTTGGACCTTTCTAGAGAACTAAAAAGCTAGGGAACATGATGGTGACGGTGTTACTAATTATAATTGGTATATTTGAAACAATTCTCTAAGGCTTGTTAAGGGGTGTGGAAGAGTTGGAAATCGGAGACAAGCTGGGACTATCGAAACTGACGCATTGCTAAGCTTGGCCAGAAAAAACTGACAAGAGCCCTGGAGACCCAAGGAGCCTTGCCATTACTCCCCCTCCGGGACAAATAAACTTCATAAATCGCAAGAGAAAATCAACCACTTAATGTTTATAGACGATATGAGACTGCCAAAAATTAGAAAGAATTGGAAACCCTAATACAGGCAGTGAGAATATACAGTGAAAGTATAGGGATGGAATATATAGGGATAGAAGTTGCCATAGAACATGTGCCATTGTAATAAGGAAAAGCAGAAAATGACATAAGACGGAAGAAATAGAACTACCAAAACAAGACAAAATCAAAACGCTCGGAAAAAAGGAAACCAATCTGGGAATAGTGGAAACGGACGCCATTAATATTGCGGGGATGAAAGAAAAAAGAAAAAAAAAAAGAATATCGGAGGAAAACGAGAAAACTACTCGAAACCAAATTACATTGCAGAAATCTCATCCAAAGGATGAATACCTGGGCTGTCTCACCCGCAAGATACTTGGGACCATTATTACAATGGACCAGAGAAGACCTTCAACTATTGGACCAGAGAATAAGAAAACTCATGACGATGCAAAAAGTATTCAAGAGATGACGTAGACAAATTGTATTTGCCAAGAAAAGAAAAGGAGGAAGAGGACCTACCAGCATTGAAAATAACGTCGATGCATCGTTAAGTCAACTAAAAGACTACTACATAAAAAGGGCGGAGAAAGATTGATTACAGCGACCAGAAACAATACACAAGTTTCAACAGAACAAAGAAAAACAAAAACAAAAATGGGGAAAAAAAACAACCGTATAGGCATTTAAAGCAACAAACAAGCGAATTTTCACACGAGAAAACTTAACGGAGAAACTGAATCTCTTATGATAGCAGCAAAAAACAATGACACAAAGACTATGTCAAAGCAAGAATAGACAAGACGCAACAAAAAAGTTGATGAAGACTATGTGGTGAAAGAGACGAAACGGTCAATCGCATAATATGCGAATACAGTCAACTAGCGTAAAGTATAAAACTAGACACAAGTGGGTTGACAAGGTAATCCACTGTAAATTTTTAAAGAAGTTTAAATTTGACCATACGAATAAATCTTACTTAGAGAACCCAGAATCCTTCGTGAAGAATGAGACACAAATTTCTCTGGGATTTTGGGATTCAGACAGGTCCCCTAAACTCGGCCAAACCTTGTGATAATCAACAAAAAAGAGAACTTACTGAACAGAGGACTTTGCCGTTTCGATTGACTAGAGGGTTAAACTGAAGGAAAGTGAAAAGAGAGATAAATACTTAGACCTAGCAAGAGAACTAAGAAAAATATGGAACATGAAACTGACGGTGATACCAATTATAATTGTCGCGCTTGTCAGTCAACAAAAAATTCCTAGAAGTATAGAACTAAAAAAAAGCTATGGAACATGAAAGTGACGGTTAAACCATTTATAACTGCCGCGGTTGGTACCGTCATCAAAGGGTCGATGAAGATGTAGGAAGACATGGAAATAAGAGTACAAGTGGAGCCTGTCCAAACTAGAGCATTATTGAGATTGGCCAGAATAATAATAAGAGACTTGAGAAGACTTGCTGTCATTCCTACTCCAGTGGAAAATCATCTGCTAACGCTGGTGTGAAGAACCCTCAAATAATAATAATAATAATAATAATAATAATAGATGTAAAGGAATAAAAGTAGGAATAAAAAATACTGCGGTCGAAATCTACTTTACCAAATAAATCCATTTAAACAATAAATGAAGAAAATGCTAAGAACAAAATGGTAAAAACAAAATGGCAAAAGGGAAAAGTATGTCAATTCAATGCTGATACTTTTATACTAAAAATACTTAACATCAAAAGAAAAAAAAACTAAAAACAATTGAAAGAAATATAAAAAAAAAAAGAGGAAGAAATACAACCAAATTTCTAAACTAAAAGCTTTAAACTTTTTTCTTTTAGAGAGAATGTTTCAGCTGTCATTATTATTTTATCCAACTAGAATATTAAATATATGTCATATGGACTCTTTCGGTTTATTTGTACCCACTTTTCGAGCATTTTATATTTTATAGAGATTTTCTGAATGAGCAGCATACTTTTTACATCTACACGCTCTTTAATTTGCTATTTTTTTTTCGGATCCTTTAGTTAAATAAAGGTGTTCTTTTTTTTTTTTGTTTTGTTTTTTTTACAAAAGATACCCAAAATCTTATTCTCTAATCGGCATTCAGTTATTCTGATAGATTGCATGACGTTCCATGTATTATCAAATTCGTGCACTGATACGTTAGCAGATTGCTGTAGGGCCCAAACGTGCAAGGAAAGTGGATTAAGTGTGATTCTCGTGTTAGGCACAGCAGTTCATCACAAGAGGCAAAAAGTAATTTACATATAGAGCATTAGATGAATTTATTGTGTTAACTGTAGTTATGAAACATCAACAACATAATAAGCGAATGCAGCAAATTTGCGCAGAAGAAGTAAAGACCAGACTCGTCTGAATGGGGAAGGTGATCCAGTGGAGGTTGTGCATACGTATTTACTTTGAAGGCACATACTAACCGTAAATTCACAGACCAGAATACGCCGTTGGAAATCAGACACTACAATTTCCAAGGATTTTGAGATGAAAGCTGATCACACAGTTGAAGTCAGAAGACAGTTTTATTTAATAAAAAAGAAAACAATTTGACCCTTGGAACAATGTAGAAAAATCTGGAAAATAGACTGTGTATCCTATAGGAATTGAAACCATCCGGGCTACATCACTGATGAGACCGGCTAGGATATTGGTTTAGTTTGCTAGGGTTTTATGGCATAATCATATTTTGTTGATCACATTTTTGTTCAAGCCTGAATTCATTTTTGCACTATTTAATGGTTTGAAGTATTTCTATCTAACACGAATAATTCTTATTACATTCAATCATTTGTTAACGGTCAGTGAATTCGTTTTACGTGTTGCTATACCACGCTAACAATTCAACGTGCATGTATGATTTGTAAGTGAATAGTTTGTAGTTAATTCATTTTTAGATAAGTTACAGTTAATTCGCACACTAGCGTTGCTATTGTTTCTAAAAAGTGAAATAGTTTCATTTATTGCTATTAAGCATAAATAATTCAATTCAATGTAAATAATTTGTTTGCAGACAGCGGTTACGTGTATTGCCATTTAACACCATAATTATTCTATTCAACGCTATTCATTCATTTGTTCCCAGCAAGATGGTTGCAAGTATTGCTATGTAATACCAATAATTCAGTTTAAGCCCATAATTAAAGAGTTGCAAGTATTGCTATTTAACACAAACATATCTATTCAAAAATTCCCATTCGTTTGCTCAAATTTAAATGGTTTCAAGTACTGCAATGTATCACCAACAATTCGATCGAACAGTTATTTGTTTTCACTCAGTTGAGTGGTCAAAAAGTTCTATTTATAACAATTCAATTTAACTTAAATCATTTGTTTGCAAATAGTTTAAAAGTCAACCAGTTCTATTTGACACCATGGAAAGGACCCTATCAGCGACTTGCCCTCCGGATCTGAGTAGACATGAGTGCAATGGCAATGAAAGAGTACGCCACATTTACCAGTGCTCTAGGACTGCAGCCTCACCATCAGATAGTTCAGTGTCATATCCAGGCATTCATGAAGGGCTATTACCTTTCAATCGTTGTGCAGTTGGTGTATTCTATAGCCCCAGCCGACTTGGCTCCCAAAATTCTGAGAAGAGTATTAATAAGATAAGGAGTAAAAACGCGTAAACATTTTTTTTAAATTCTTATTTTAACTGGTGGGCATTCGTGAAGTTTCAGTGAGAGGAAGTATCCCCAGGTCTGCTGAAATCTTCTCATTAGTCTTGATCGTCTTTGCAAATCTTTAATCTGGATGGTTTCGATTCTCCCACTGATTTATTATTACTCCTGTCCTTTCTCCAGGCTCCTAGGGACCGTTTCAAGCACACAAACTAAAACTGCTATTAGTTTCACCCTCATGAGTTACAGCTTTTTCTGTTCTCTAGTTAGCTCCAAGTACTTGTCTATATTTTCGCTTTCTGCTTTTTTATTTTACTTTCTCTCTTTTCGCTTTCTTTTATTTTAATTTTTGTTTTCTTTTATTATTTTCGCCAATGATCGGGGAAACCAGGGTTCAATCCCATGTCGAGTCATACCAAAGACTCGCAAAAATGGAACTTGATGCCGCCTTGCTAAACACTCAGCATTATAAGGTAAGGATCAAGGGTAGCGCCCTCCCCTACACATCGGTGTGGAAGCTTTCAAAACGGGAGCCTTCGGGTCACCCTTGAATAAGGTCGCCAACTTTACTTATCATTATTATTGTTATTATTGTTGCTTTTGTTGTAGTTGTTAATATTTTTTTATTCTCCAGTGTAAATTCTAATTCGTTGTGTTTGCTATAGAGAAGTATCAAGTGACAATAAATCTCCTTGAATCTATACAGATAAATGTTTCAGCATCTGCCAGCTGAATAATTTCATTGTTAAACGGATAGCCAAGTCTTCTGGAAGCGTCATGGAAATCCATCTAACTGATCCATTATTATTAATTCATGCTTTGGCACGTTCACTCCAGATGCCTGTTGGTTATTGCTGGAAATTGAATGACAGCCAATATTCTCAAATTTCCACTATTTTCTAAATATCTTAGAATACCCCCCAAAATTATTCATTATCACATCGCACATTTCTGGATTTTCTCATTACACAGTGAGTGATACCAAGTTTTCTATACTCTCCAGTATTTAGTATTTAGCTCGTATCATTTCAGCTCTTTTTTTTTTTTTTAGATCTCCTTTAATATCTTGAGTATTAACAGATCATGCGTAAGGCAGAACTAATGGAAACTACCTTCTAAAAGCTTTTCGCTTCTCGTTTGGTGCCTGATAATTTCCTCACTTTTTAACACTTACCCAGATATTTGCCTTTAAGGTATGAAAATATGTCTTGGTTTCCGTTTGTATATTTACGTCTAGTTTCTTTATTTTGGACTTATCCGTTTAATTATTACATAAATTAGGATACTCCTAGATTATTGAAATTTGAAACAAGTCCCCCCACACGTCTACCTTCACATTCACAATCACGCACCAATCCATATATATATTGTAACGTTTTCATTGTTTGCATACGACACGAATTTGATAACGAACTCTATTACATTTCATAAATACACCACTACTTCTCTTTTCATGGATCAATTTCTTTCTAAATCAATGATGCAAGTGTTATATATTGACCTTCGACCCAGGCAAACATGCCATTCCAAAGTGATGCGCCGGAAGGAAGTGACACATCGCGTCGGCGGATTTGGCTGATGGTACAGGGTAAAAGCCTATGATACACTCATATGCTGATGCGCCGGAAGAGAGAGACCTCTGAACTGCATGACAGTTATTTCCGCTTGATAACGATCAAACATGCCATTCCAAAGATTGAGTGGGCGATTGAGTGGGCGTTGAACTATTATATAACTCGGTCAAGACAGGAAGTCAGACAGTTGGGGATCAGAGACGTCAGAGACAAGATGTGGTAGGGAAAGCCACACCCGGCCGAACGGGCCCTCGGGACCCCCGATGGAGTTTTGGAGACCAGTTGGTGATAAGATGCAGTAAAAAAGCCATCATCCAGCAGAGAGCTGGGCCCCTGGGCCTCCGGTTAAGCAGCTCTGGAGAACGAGAAAGACACAACGCTGACGGCCATAAGAGTGGGGGTCAATATATTGCAGTTCTGTTCGGTCTCCAACTCCCTCTCACCATAAAACCTTGAATAACCCTTTCAAACCTTACAATAAAGTGAGAGGCATATTTTGTTAAAGAAGTCTTCGCTCGTCTGTTATTCATTGCGTCGGTTTGTATTCAGCATATATATGTATATATGTATAGTTGTGGCATATGACTATACAACACGGGTATTTTAATTTATTTCAGTTGAATATTTAACAATTAAATCAGAAATTATCTAGTTTTAAAATTGAAGTTCAGAAACAAAAATAATAAGTAAAATATACCTGATGATTGTATAATTTCCCACTAGATAAAATGAATTTGCAGCTTTAAAAGAAAATTGAATTTCAGGAAAAAAAATTGGGAGGCGATATGCTTATTAAGAGACGCTACCCTGTTGCTTCAATTATCACTACGTCATTATATATTTCCGTGTGGAAGACAGACATTCCATTTTTTAATGTTGAATTTTAACTAATACTGTAAGTTTTCTTTGTAAATTGACAGTTGACTGTAAAACATGCTTAGTTTAAAAGATGACCGTATACGTTCATGGGTGTCTAAGATCAGAGTTATTATCAATCGACAGCTATAATTCCCTATCTTCCTCATTTCCCTTCTTGTCTCCTCTGTCTTTACTGTTCTTTCTCAATCCCTATCCTTAAATACCTTATTTCTCTTTATAATTTCAATATATTGCTAACGACTATTTAGCGCTGAAAATATTTTGAATGGAAACAAGGATACCAATATTTATTGTTATCGTCATTGTACAGGAAAGAGGCTGACCTGGAAATAGTTGTGAGTGTGGGAGAAAAATAGTTCTTGTGAAGATATTCCAGAAGGCATGTGTAAAGTATGGTGAAATATGTCCCTCGGATAGAGTTCACGGAGACATGCAATTCTTGGTGGTAGACTGAAGTATGTAGTCAAAGAGAATGACTTTCTTGTGGAGTCGTGTAATAGCGATCGAGGACTATGTCGCAAAAATGCGAGCATGTGTGTGAAAGAGCATAAGTGAGCTCGTTCTTGGTCTGCAGATTAGCGCCCAAAGGCTTTTATACTATCAGCATTGCCAATAGTCATTGGAACTTAAGCACCCTCTGATATGTACATCAAGGGTAGGTAACGCTACAAATTCTTTTCCTTACTTTACCTTCTCTTCCTTCTATGATACTTGTTTCTTCTTCTTCTTCTTCTTCTTCTTCTTCTTCTTCTTCTTCTTATTATTATTATTATTATTAGATTTTTGACGAAAAAGAGTCGACATTTGTCTTCATCTCATTTTTAAAGAAACAACTTTCGAACACTTGATTTGTGTGACAAGTTAATGGAAAATTTCTCGCTGGCTATATTATTTTCCTGAATGGACCTAGCAGGAGAATACAAAATTTGTGACGTATATTTGGTAACTAGATCGAAAGTAAGAATTTGGAAATTTTCTTAAGACATGAAATAATTATATTGGACATAAACAAATAAATAACTAATCGAAAGAATATATTTCTATGAATATAATATTAAGAATCGCTTGAAAAAGAAAAAAAATTATGTTCTACAAGTGAATTAATAAGCAATACTTATCTAACTTTTTCTTCTTTTCTGATGATCTTAAGAAAACTGCTAGAATTTAATTGCTTGCACCAAGAATTTGCAGTAAGATTACATCAACTCGTGTGAAGGGAATATTTCGATATTGTTTTTAATATGTTGTGATCCAAAGTTGACTTCTTAAAATGCCATTTTACTTCTTAGAATTTTCAATCCAAAACAAAAAATTGACGCAATGCTTACAGAGAAAACTTAATGTTTCTTTACATATATATTGCCGGAGTCTTTGTTGATGTTGTACGCTGTCGGGTTGCTACTTTGGAACAAGATCGAAGTCATAAAGGAACTTTATTATGAAATGATTGCATTTTGTCCTTTGTCATATAATGTGTCCCGAAAAACACGAATAAAATACAGAAAGTAGAAGAAAATGTGTGACAATTTCTAAACAGCGAAAAGTATTTAATGTTTCTATGAGGAAGAGATAATGACAGTATTCCTCGTTTATTCATCCAACTTAAGAGTGGGTCTTGAAATAAAATGTTCAAATGAAATTAACACACAAATTTTCTCAGCCTCAATTATTGCCATTGACAGAGAAAACAGAACAATTAAGAGGCAATTGCCTACTCAAATAAATATAAAGTAATACATAAATTAGCATTGTTTTTCTCGTTTGAAATTGATTTGAATGTCTCATGGTACTTCTATAAATATCTGATTGGTCAAATGGATCAGAAAATCTTTTCGATCGGGTAAAGATATAAATTTAAAGTTGTCATTAATTCAGTTTAATTTAGCTCAAGACTAAAAATATGAACTCTTTAGCAATAGTCTCTTAATCTAGCTTGCTAACAAATATACCACATGAAGTGGTTGATGTACATTTAAAACATATGGGTAGTGCATTTACATCAGACTAAATAGTTGACAGAGAGCGAAATTTAGAACTGACTGAGGTGGATCATTCGATCTGACAGAATACAGTCTTTGAAGCTGATGGAGGTGAATATTTGGGGATGACAGAAAATGACATTTCGACGTGATAGAATCAGACATTTTGAACTGAAAAAAAAAGACCATATGCAGTTGACAATGGCGGAGATTTTGGAGCTGACAGAGGCGAAAAATTCGAGCAACCCAGCAATCGCACATAATCGCAGGGTTAGGAAAGAAAAAGATTAAAAAAAGTTTCTAAATAGCAAAACAAAACAAAATCAGAAAAAAAAAAGAAAGAAAAAGGTTAAAAATAGTAAAACGACTATTCGTCAGACACTGAATATTCATTGGAAAGAATATTAATTTTTATTCTTTTTTCATTTGTTTACATGGTTGAAGACTGGAGGTAGTAGAATGAGATGTAATCAATAAACTTTGAAATCGATGAGAGGAAACTGACGCATGATAAGTTGATTGAGAACAGTGGTAAAAATCGATATACAAAATGTACAAAAGTTTTGTTTTTATTTTATTTACACCACGAAGGGAATTTTTCCTGCTTATTTTCTGCGTTAATGAAATCATATATCACCTTTGGTGTCATAATCGATCTATGACAGAATATATATATATATATATATATATATATATATATATATATATATATGTGTGTGTGTGTGTGTGTGTGTGTGTGTGTATATAAGTTTATGTTTGTGTGTGTGTGTGTACATGTAGTTGCATGTGTAGGTGATTTTAGTTGTTTGGTTGGTTATTTGGTGTATAATGGCATATCAGCCCTTGTAGGTTGATTAATGCCAAATCCTCTTTTTATTCACACACACACACACACACACACACACACACACACACACACACACACACACACACACACAAACACACACACACACACACACATATATATATATATATATATATATATATATATATATATATATATATATATATACATACATAATACCGGCACAGAAATATGTAATGTGTCAAAATCAATCTAGTTCTAAGTGGATCACATCCCTACTTCTCAACAGAGTCCCAGTTTCTCTCAAAAGCAATGTTCCACCTTCCAATGAGAGCATGTATCCTGGTCGCTTGAAATTCTTTTGACTGTTTTTTGAGCCACTTCATCACGTGAATTTTCACTTCCTCGTCACTGGCATCGTTAGCCTCTTAAACCCTCTTTCATTGAAATCTTGGCGAAGTTTAGAGCTCGAATCCGACGAGGAGTGAGACCCAACTTACAAGTCGATTATGTCCTACTTTTGCATGATAATATTCAACTACACACAAATATCTTGAAAAAAAGACAATTGCCTCATTCGGACAACTTTACCGCATCTTCCATATTCACCGGATTTTGCGCCATCAGACTATCATCTCCTCGGCCTCATAAAAGAGGGTTTAAGAGGCAAAACATCATACCAGTGACGATGGAGAGAAAACTTCAGTGTTCAAAGAACAGTCAACATAATTTTTTAGAGGCAGGGTTACATACTCTCAATGGAAAGTGGAACATTGTTATTGAGAGAAGCAGTGACTACGTTGAGAAGTAGGGATGCGATCCACAAAGTACCAAGGTTCATTTAGATGTATGATGCATGTTCTTGTGCCAGTGGTACTAAAAAAGCGTTACTTCTTGATTCCCATTTGTATATATGTTTTGTAAGTGATTATTTGATAACTTTATTTAAAACCATTTGTTCATGTATGCCCATCAAATATTTATAATTCTATTAAATATTAATCATTTTCTCGTAGTCAATAAAATGGTCTCCAAATATTACTTGTTAATATTAGTAGCCCTATTTATCCAGTATTCGTGTGTGATAAAACTAATTTTACACATCTGTATGGTTACAAATAACCAATAATAATAATCATATTTGAGGCTTGAATAGTTTTATTTGACCAACAGAGTAGACAAAAAAATAATTACAATGAAGAGCTTATTTTGGTTCTTCAAAGCTCCAGGACTGAAGCCTCACCAGCACATGCAGTTTAGTGTCATACCCAGTGGACTCGTTATGAGGAGTGTTGCCCTTCTGCAGTGGTGCAATGACCGGTTCTACAACCACGGCCTACTAGACGTGTGCCCATAATGTCCAAGTGTTATACTTATGTGTTTATATCTATTAGTGAGAGTGAATGTAAAAACGTTATATTCTTATTGATTTCATGAAAATCACTCTCTCTCTCTCTCTCTCTCTCTATATATATATATATATATATATGTGTGTGTGTGTGTGTGGGCACATATATATAGATATATATATATGTGCGTGTGTGTGTCTGTGTGCGCGCACGCGCGTGTGTGTGTGTGTTTATTCTGATGATTAACTTTTTTGTAAATGAATAATTCATACGAACATGTATATATGTAAATTCTTCAAATTCCATTTAACAAATCAATACATGCTATGTGTGTTAGTGAACAATTGAAATAATGTTCTGGACACAAGAAAGAGTTTACTTTTTCATGCGTGTGTGTGCATGAGTGCAAATATTGAAATGGTTCGAATAAAAAGGAAAGCATATTGTTCTTTTAATCCTATTTTGTTGATGTTTGGAAATTATTTAAAATAATTCTGGTACATAATATACCTCAGTTGTCCTCTGTTTTCAATTGTAAAGAATGATTTATTCATTAGAATTCATATATATATATATATATATATATATATATATATATAGCTTACCAACACTATGAGGCCATGCTAACGGATAATATCGAGAGCCACATAAAAACTATGTAAATAAAATAAGCTTTCCCCATTTGAATGCAACGCGTGAAAGTCCGAGTTAAGGAGCGAGTTACACGGGGCCATAATTTAATATTTTATGTTTCAAAATAGTTCTACTATAATAGCATTGAGAGTTTTCTTTATCTTCCCCTATATATATATATATATATATCGAGAGACAGAGACACAGAGAGAGAGAGAGAGAAAAAATGAGACAGAAATCGATAGATGTGTTATTAGTAGTGAATATGAGTGTCTAATAAGAGAATAGAGAACATGGTAAAAAGATACACATGCCTTATTACTTGAAATATTTCCATTGTAAAAAAAACTATTTTGTTAGGGGCCAGAAATAATGATACCAGAGATTAAATGAGTTCAATAAATATAATTAAAAAAAACAGTAATACAATATATACAATTGAAAGAGTTATTAGCGAGACTATTCGGTCCGACTGTCAAGGCTGTCAGCTGGAATATTGCTTTCTGCATGAGAGCAGTAATTGCTGCTATGTATAGATGGGAGAGTTCATGCATGCTTGGGTAAATTAACATAACATTTGTCAATGGTTATATAACACACACAAAATTCGAGAGATAATTCTTTTTTCCATACAATTACACAACTGGTCTCTTGCACTGACAATAGAGAATGCAGGTTTAAGTCTAGGGGTGAAAATTAGCTGATCAATCTGGATTCGAGAATAATTAGAGTCCTCAATTTTGTCACATAACATTCAGTTTGTGAAATGACGACTCTTTTTTATGTATTCCCGGTCCGTTGTACCTTCAATAAGTTTCAAGACTTTTTTGGTACAGGCATTTAAAATTGTCGTAGACTCTTGAAAATTCACTATGTTATTGTTATACATCGTATGAGATGACTGACCAATTCTTATGATTTCAGATTCAAATGAACAGCTACTGCAAAAATTAAAATACACCCTACTAAAGCCTAATTCTCACAGCTGGTGAATTTCAAAAATACAATCTTGACGTGAGGACACTTTAGAAGAATGATATGCAAAAAAGTTATGTTTTAAACTTGGAAAAAATACCACAGAAACGTGTGGAATGCTTCAGACTGCTTTTCGACCACCTTACATGAATCAAGCACCAGATTGGCATAAGAGATTCATGGAAGGCAGGGAGTCTGTAAGGGATGATGAGAGGTGTGGGAGGAGGAAGGAAGTCAATACACCAGAGTTGATTGGCCAAAGGGTTAGGGTTAGAGTTAGGGTTACCATGTTGATGTTTTAAGCGAGTTCAGGAAGAGATTCCGTCGGAAGAGGCCAGCATTCTTCAAATCGGGTCAGTGGCATTTCCACCAGGACAATGCACCAGTCCACAACTCCATCCTTGTCACAGACTATTTGACCAAGATGGGCAACAAGACAGTTCCTCAGCCTCCCTATAGTCCAGACCTTGCTCCCTGTGACTTTTGGTTTTTCCCTAAGCTCAGAAGCTGTCGTTATGGGAGAATTGAAGAAATGAAAGAGGCAGTGACGAAGGTCATTGAGACGCTCACACAAAATACAATCAATAAAACACACAAAATACAACCAATAAAAGTGCCCATACGAAAAAAATTCTGGAAACTTATTTAATGATCATCGTATATATATATATATATGAGTGTGTGTGTGTGTGTGTGTGTGTGAGAGAGAGAGAGAGAGAGAGAGAGAGAGAGAGCTTTTTTTTTATTTTTGGTATCTCATATTTAATTTGTTGTAATTTATTGAGGTCTATGGGTTGTATACTGTAGAATTAAAACGGGACAAACAAAGAAATAGCAACAAAAAAAGAAAAAAAAACAAAAAAAAACACACCGCTTATCAAGAATGATGGCCTTTGCACTTATAAATACTTGATAGACATTTAAAGTTTTTTCCCTACTACATTCAATATCTTGTAAACCAGCTATAATAAATGGATCATGTTTTTTTCTTCTGACCGCGTATAAAAATGGATAGAATCCCATTTAAGTTTCATGTGTTGCTACACGCGCGAATATTTCAAAGATGCAATTATTAACATGATAGAGGCCGAGATTTTATCACTCTCTCTTTTTTGGCGAAGAAAATTAGTTTCAAAATTTGCCTGTTGACCTTTTGATCTTCGATGGATTACCCAAACAACTACGATGTTTTGACAATTTTGTAAAAAGGGATTTCAGAGTAAAATTAAGAGTCACTTTCTGATTATTGCCAACTCCGACAAACACATGCTACTATAATGGATTTAGAAAGACAGGAAATATTTTTTAATGGAGGAGCATTGACGAAAAACAACTTATAAAAAAGAAAATTGAAAACACGTTGTTATATACAGAAAATTATGATTATTTTTTTAATGGAACGATATGTTTTATCTTGAATATGTTTCATGAATTTACGTGCTAAATCCGAATTGATGGCATCTTTCCTTATTTTCCTGAGGAATTCTTTAGGAAGATTAAAAAATGAGTAAGATGCATGTTTCTGATGAGTATCATAGGATGTGCAACCTAAAAGTGAAAAGAGATTATGGAAATATTTACTTTAGTCAACAAAACAAAATAAAAATAAGGTAGAATAATAGAAAATAACCGCAGTTTAATAAAACATTCCATTAACTAAAAGGTTCCGAGGAAAAAAAGACTAAAACGAAAAAGAAAACCAAAACAAAGCAAAGCAAAACAAAACAAACAGCCCTTCCTACAAAAAACGAAGAAAAAAAAGAAGCCAAGAGATTTTCTTACTTGCAGATTTCTGAAAAGGCAGATTTTAGTAATATTATACCTAACAAATATTATTAGTGACTTACAGTGAAGCCATTCGTAAAGCTCCGATTTTCTCAATATCACCGAAATTAAAGTTTTTGGCGACTTTAGTTGAGGGTGACCCGAGGGCTCCCTTTTCAATAGCTACTACACCGAGGTGTAGGGGAGGGTGCTGCTCCATTCCCAGGATTACTCCACTTTACCCTTGATCCTCACCTCATAATGCTGAGTGCTAAGCAAGGCGGCATCAAGTACCATTTTTTGAGTCTTTGGTATGACTCAGCCGGGGATTGAAATCCGGTCTCCCGAACCATTGGTGAACACTCTACGAATTAGACCAATGGACTGATTCATCGAAATTAAATAGCAATAAACATTTTTAATATGTGACCATTAGGTTATAACAAGAAGGGCTTAGTGTAACGTTCATGGTTGTGGAACATGTATTCGACCACCCAAGTTCAAATATTGGACGAGGTTGTTATTGTTTAATTTCGAGTTAATGAAATTGGGAAAGGCATAAGTTCTCTTTTTCTATTTAAGGATGTGGGTAAAAACTTGGGTAAAATAGGTTTTAAGCTTTGGTAAAGCAGCCATTCTAGAAGCAAGAAATCTGTGAATTCAAACCATGTTTACTCTGCTTCAAAATTGACCTTGTGTCACATTCAGCTCGTAACAGAATACATAATAACAGTGGTTGTTGTAAGACAAACCTGAGGCTTGTATACTAGACAAAGAAAAGCTAATAAAATCACTTGATTTATATTATGAGTAAAAATTTTAAAATACAAAACCTTGTTTATAACAGAAAATTTAATTTTAAGCGTATTTGTCTGAACTGATTTTATCGACACCTTGTATAATTTCCTTTTAGCGATTGATTCCTAAGGCACAGTCTATTTCATAAACCGAATATTAATGTACTTTTGGTATTTACTGATACATTTGAACATGAAACAACATTTCCAAATGATTTAACGCTAAAATATTGAAAGTCAAGAAACATTTTTGTTCGTTTAGCATTAGAACTTTTCGTTTCAAATTTTCTGAAAATGAAAATAGAAAAGCGAAATATAATTAGATATTCAATTTTAAGACGTTCCAGTGTTATATAACTACCATATTATCAGTAAAAAAGTTGAGTCTATTTACGATTAAATCCCAAGAAATCAAATCATGTATCCGCTTTGTTAAGGATAAAAGTGCCGCATTTTAGCAATTTTAACTAGAATCAGTATTGTGACCCGGTTTTCAGACTAAGAAAAATATGTATTCCCGGTCCGTTTATTTTTCTCAGCCTGGTTTTCTGTTTAGAGAGTGGTACGTGTACCTGTTCATTCGAACTATAGTTCTGTGCATCATGGCCCTGAGGCAGCATTGCACAAAATATTAGTGCGTGTAGTTGAAGGACTTCGTAACATTATAGAATATTTTTGCTTGCTGATGCATACACATGTAGATTCCTATCAAGGCAAAATATGGGATCACAGTGTAGTTTCACTGCGTTCTGTGAAAAATTATTTCAAACACTATACAAATATATGTAGGTGCGAGAAGTTATGTAAATATATATATAATAAAAAAAGAGGAAAAGGGTGATAAGCCAACATTGACAACGAATTGAGAAATGGTATTCATATTCTTTTTTTTTTTTTTTTTTTGAAAGAACGAAATGCCATAGTTGAATCGGTTGTCAATGTGGGTTTATTCCCTTTATAATTTATTTGTATAATTTTGTCAGATTTACCAACATCTATCATCTCTCTTTCTCTCTCCCCCCTCTCTCTCTATATATATATATATATACTTATATATATATATATATATAAGTATATATATAATTTTTAGAAATTTTAAAATGAATTGCTTCACTGAGAGATTTATATTTAGATTTTTTTTTACTCTTACACGTGTTTCTAGCTTCTTGCTGTTGTCAGCGAATGTTTAATGATTCCTGCAGTTTGATTTATATTGTGTCGACCGCTTTGATATGGTTGCCAGTCCTTTTCAATTCTGTGACAGATTTTCGTTTCTGCATGTGTTGATTCTCACTTTCTCTTTTTTCTTTTTCTTCTTCGTTTTCCTTTTACTTGAGTGTGTTCTGTGTGTTTGGGTGGGTGTACTTCCCCTTCCTCTAATAAATCTTAGATGTTTAATATGCTGTAAACATTATTAGTTGTCTACTCTGAGTCATTATGTGTGTATAGATGTATGTATGTATTGGTCCTTTGAAACTTTCTGCCTTCTACTTTCTTCTCTCTCTCTCTCTCTCTCTCTCTCTCTCTCTCTCTCTCTCTCTCTCTCTCTCTCTGTATTTGATTCTATCTGTGTGAGCATAGTTGATATGCCCTAAAGTGTATTTATAGTCTTCTCGGGATCATTGTGTGAGTACGTGTGTATGTGTGTATGTATGTTGGGAAGTGTTCTATTATTGTTAATTTGCCATACAATTCAATTGACTACCACTTTTTTAGTGTGTGTTTGTGTCTTTCTATGTATGTGTATAGTTTACTTCTATTTAATGTTGTTATGCTTTAAAATTCAACGGCTTCTACTTTCTTCTCTCAGATGTGTTTGCGTGTGTGATTTTGTCTGCCTATGTGTGTATATATTTTAAGTTCTCTTTAGTGTAGGTTTATGTTTTCTATGCATTTTTCTTTGATTTGAAGTAATGTGTTGTAGTCAGTTTAGTATATTGGCATTGTTTTGAACAACCGATAGTAATATTCGTATTGGCGTTTTGATAAATGTAGTTTTCTGTTTTATGGTAATTTCGTATTGCTTTTGTGGAGTGATATTCTCGTATTGAGAGCTTGCGTAGATCTTATGTATATTGTTTGACATTTGTTACAATCGATTATGTTGACAAGGTTTTTTGAATTGCCGCTAAAATTTCTTTTTATAATGAAAGTTTTTTTTTTTTGTTTTCAAAGTTAAAATCAATTCCTACGATAATTATTTTGCATAACCCGCATCTTTCATTCTTGCATTTTGTGACTCCATTTGTTGGGTTGCCTGAAGGTAGAACAAGTGAGTTTTTCTATAGATTTTTGGTTTTTCTCTGGTTTTTAATGACTTTTGTTGCGTTTTGTATTTCTTTGATTTTGTCATCGTTTTTTTTAAAATTCTTATTGATCTTTTTGTATTTCAGTGAATGTTTCTGGATTGGTTGTATAGTAGGTTGGGACGTACTGAAATGTTTTTCGAATGTGTGTGTGTGTGTGTGTGTGTGTGTGTGTGTGTGTGTGTGTGTGTGTGTGTGTGTGTGTGTGTGTGTGTGTGTGTGTGTGTTTGCATGTAAGCACTTCTATCAGACATTTTTAATCTAATTACAACCATTAGAATTAGAGGCTACCATACAGAATTTGTATCAATATTAGGCGTACCGGTTGACCTTTTTAATGTTGAATAATAAAGAAACTGCTACATTTAACACTTTAAGACTGAATGTACAATTTGACTTAGGATCAAGAATCTATAAGTCTAGGATTGCAAGAATAAATCCGCGGATAAATCAGAAAACTTTAGCATAAGATACGTGTCGATCAGGAAGTTTAAATTTAAATTCACTGAGAATGTGACCAAAAGGAATCGATTATAATACTTTTTAAAGACAAGAACATTAACGAAGCAATACTCAAAATTGTTTGAATAGGATTACAACCTTAGTACGTCTATCAGCCATTGTCTTCTTAATAAAAGCCACCGCTACATATTATTCAATAATAATAATAATAATAATGATAATAATAATAATATTGCCCAGTCAGTTGAATCTGTAGAATATATTGCCTACATCTCTGCAGAGGGGTAAGAATCCACCAACGACTGTCCTGCACATGAAACTAAACAATCTGATGGTGAGGTTCGAGTAATGCTGGAGCTTTGCAGAATGCGGACTACCTCTTCATTGCCATCACTCCCAGGTCCACTTGCTCGGAGTGGAATCACCTGAGAGGGTCGTACCTATAGGTCAAATAGAACTAAACTGTATACTTATGCTAAACTAAGTTGCTTGAAATAGAACCGTTTTGACATTTAAACCACTTGGTTATGCTAAATTAAATTAAATAGAATTGTTTATTTGTATAAAAATGGATTTGGCATTAAATAACCAACAAATGTTGATATGCCATAATAAACAAACAAACAATAATGATAATAATAATATAGCAAGAGTAGGTTACGTAAGGATAGAGACGAAAAAGCTAATCACATTATAAAAGAATGCAGCAAACTGAGGGAAAGAGCACAGGACAAGACTCAACTGGGCGGGAAAGGTGAACCATTGGGAATTGTGCAAGAAATTGCAATTTGATCATTCTGTCCAATGATATGTACACGAACCATAATCCGTCCAGGAAATAAGACGCACAAAATTCTCTGGGATTTTGAGAGACACACAGATAACCCCATCTTGACCCGAAGACCAGAACTAGAAATAGCAAAAAATATATTAAGAGAGAGATCCTGTCATATAGAGGACGCTGTCGTCAAGGCCAACCATACAGTGAAAATCAAAAAAAAAAAAAAAAAAAAAAAAGCAAACGAGAGACAGGGGCTTGGATTTCGCCAAGCAACAAAAATGGTATGGAACATGAAGGTGACAGTGACAGCAATTGTAATTGGTTCGTTTGGAGCCCAAAAGCATGGTAAGAGTGCTGGAAGAGTTAAAAATCGGAGGACGAGCTGAGACCCTCCAAACTACAGCGTTGTTGTGGTTAGCCAGAAGAGTTTTAATAATAATGATTATAATGTTCGTGAAATAAACTGGGGTGTAAGTCCTAATAATAAACCAATAAATTAATATATATGGCGAAAATATAATTTCTTGCCCGAAATATATGCATTACTCAAATGGTGATTTTTTCACTTCAGGACAAAAGGATATTTCATTGGATTTTCATGGTAACCTGATGTTCTTCACTAATAAAATTGTCACCACACTTTTATAGCATTATCGAAGCGTAACAATTATTTTCATTATTTTTCTCTTTCTCTTCTCGATTTACTTTGCATTGTTTACTTTTTCATTCATCGTCTGTTAGATTTTTTTGCCAAAATTTATGCTCGGCATCTTCGTTTTTATTTTTAATCCAATGAATTTATGATAAACCGGGACGTTTAGATACTTGAATATTTGAAAATATTGTTTGTTTAAAAGATACAATCTCAAACACAATTTCAACATCAGAAAAAAAAAAGGAAAAAGCAGCATAGCATTTTTTTCAACCGTAAATGTACGTATATATATACACGTGTGTGTGTGTGTATATATATATATATGTGTGTGTGTGTGTGTGTGTGTGTGTGTGTGTGTGCATATATATATATATATATATATATAGATATGTGTGTGTGTGTGTGTGTGTGTGTGTTTAAATCTCTAAATTGAATAATTCAGTACAAATCATTGAACTGTTTGTACGACGAAGAATGTATTTGAAAATGAAATTTGTTTTAATCAATGTTTTACATGATTTCCAGAACTAGAGCTGTGCAATCGGATATTTTAGTGTCATATCCAGGACATTTGGAAGGGTCTGAAACCTATAGAGATAAAGTCCGCCTATTCTGCAAACTGAACTCTCACCATTAAGAGAAGAAACTATATGAATTTCCCTTACATCCGGGTACACTCTTTCCCGGCGGGGCATTACTTCTTAGGATTTCATCTATGGGTAAAAAACAACGGTTCGCTTATCAAATAGTTAGCAAACAAATGATTGTAAAATTGATATATTGTTACCTAGCAGTACTTGAAACCAGAATGTGTGTCGGGGGTGAATGAATGATATTGAATAAAATTATTCGTGTAAAATAGCAGTAATTGAAGTCATTTAACTGTGTAACTATTTGTGTATTTCTATATAAAATTGATCAATTGTTTGGGTGCTGTTGGATGTTTTAAAGTATTTGCTATTAATATCGATTAATGAAGTTATTTAACTCTGTATGAAAAATTAGTTCTGGCTCGTTTCATGGTAATGTTACCAATGAACTATACCGTATAAAATTATATATATATATATATATATATATATATATATATATATATGATTTGACATTGGATATTTCACAAGGTTTTATATATCATAAAACTCAACCAACTAACTAACATACACAAAAAACCCACTAAAACAGCAAAAAGCAAAACAAGTTGTTTATCATTTGAAATATTTGCCTACATTTCCTTTCTGAATGTCCGTATATTTCTCTGCCTCTCTGTCTGTCAGTCTATGTCAATATTTTTGTCTTATTCTGTGTCTATGTCTGTCTGTCTCCCTTTCTAGGAGGTTCCAATCTATTTGAAATCCGTCTTTTTACTTTTTACTGGCAGTATGGTTGTTGTATAACAAAAGAGTGCCTTAAAACTTGATATCTAATGTTATCTTTCGTTCATTGTTGCTGCTTCGGTAAATTTGTGATAAAACCGTTCAATGCAAAGCAATTAGAAACAGTTTTAACCACATTGAAGTTCCACACATTCGCTTATTATGATCTTTTGCAAAAATCCGCAAGTGAACAGGTCTCGAAGTAATATAGCAGTCTTTTTCCAAAACAGACATGATCGTTTCATTTTAATTTTGGATGCTAACAGGGATATTAATATAAACAAGCTAATGATTGTAGCATATGTATGTATTTAAAATTAACAAAGGGAAATACTGAGAGGAAGAATAGTGGTGTAATGGTTATCGTCGCAGGATATGGACACGGCGACACGAGTTCAAATCCGGGAGGAGACTGATTGCATTTCACATAGCACTAATACCCTTAGGAAAGGTATGAATCTAAATATGGGTAAATAGTAGGACAGACTAGGTTCTTCTGCCTTGGTGAGGCGACTAGTCTAGGAGAAGGAAAACTCTGAATTCAAACCTGTTAAACTCCGCTTAAAAATTGACCTTGTGTCATATCCTGCCCGAGCGGAGGGGTTGGTAAATAGGACTAACTAGACATGATATCATGGGCTGTACGAAGTCAAAAAATATCATATATATCAGTTTAAGATAAAGCTTATTTTCTAATTGCTACTCAAAAAAGAAACCACCTTTTTCTCTTTAGTCACCATTTGCAAGAAATGTTTAACCATGATGATTTGACAGAATTGTTTATTTCTATTTTTTGTTTTTGACTGGCATAGAGACCCTTATGAGTTATTTAATGCCAAATATTCTTTCTTTTGATACTTATAGGTAAAAATTTGTATCGGATAGACAATTATTTGTTTAATGGCATATCAACTTTTATAGGTTTTTAAAACCCGACCTTTTTTTTTGCGCAAACGTTATGTGTAAGTGAATAGTTTGAATTATTAGTTGACAACTTCAATTCACAGGTGTGTACTTTGCAGATGGCCCAGCTTCACTAGCGCATTATATGTAATTTAATCATCTCCATTAAATTGAGGTTTGCAATTTTGTTCTCAGATTCAATATCCATACGTTTTACGTTCTCCGATCTATTTAGGATTTTGATTTTAATTTGCTTTCATTTTTGGAAGTGACTTTGTTTTTTGTTTGTAAATTTTTTTTAATACTTGGTTTCTCATTTGTATATTTTGGTGATTTTGATCTTGATGTTGAGATTTCTCTGAATTAAGAAGATGATGGGTTTGATACTTTTAGTAAATTTTGTTCAATTGTTTGTTCAGTACAACTTATTTTCACTGGTGGAAACTTCGACTTCCGTCGTGGTAATTAAAATGTGATTTGGTTTATTGTCTGGTCCTGAATTCATTTTTTGAATTGTTTGGCAGATTAGCGATTCCTGTGAATTTTCCCTGAGGGAAGTAATTTTTAGCCGTCTTTGAACCTTTCACTCGTCCGTTAATCTTAGTTACACTAGTTTTTCGATGAACGTTCTGTATTGATCTGGATGATTGCTTTTATTTCTGATTGGATTCGCTCTCTGTGTTACGTTAGCTTAGTTGTTTCATATAGGTATCCAGAATTTTTCTTGCATCTAGAAAAGTTTTTTCTTCTATATTTCCCCCTCGGAATTTCCCTTTCTCTTTTTTACATGCTGCAAAATTTTATGGATGATTCCCCTCGAAATTTACACCATTTGTTTTGATTATTCATTCTTCACATTGTATTGGTCCTTTTATACACACACCTTCCACATGTCAAAAGTTCTCTTTGTGGCGTCCTTTTTTATTATTTGAAGTAACTTATGGATGTAAGAATTGATTTTTCTAATTTTTGGGACAGTATCCAATTTTTTCATCATCGGGAATTATAGGTTAGTTTAATGTCAAAACGAATGCGTGTTTATAGTTCTTCTCCACTCATTTTAAAGGTTATACCTATGTAGTTCGTGACCCATACTTTTTCTTAGGGTATTTTTATTCCTTCTGGTATCGCTAGGGATATCTCTCTGTTTCTGATAACTCACTTCGAGGTATTAAGCTTTTCATGCGTGTATGATTAGCCTTTTATGTTGTGAAAAGCTTTAATTTAGATAAGGCTTTCGGCATGTTTTTTTTTTTTTTTGCAATACTCCACAGCTAGAAACTTGATTTTTAAAAAAATTTTTCTCGCTTCATTGGGCTTCCGGGCTGAAAATCACTTTTTTAATCTTAAAATGGAAAAATTCAGCTGAAGAATTTTCCTCCAGTGATTAAATGACAATAAATATTTCAATTATGTTATTTCATTTTCTGAATCAGATTCAGAAAGGTTTGATTTTTGTTTTTATTTTCATTTGTTTTTATTTTATTTTCACTGATCCTGTGTTTTATTATTTATCAGAGAATCCACCTTCAGTTGGAAATTTTCCGAAGCGGGGGGATACCTATTAGACTGTTATATTCATGTTGGAGGGATTTTGAGCCACTGCTAATTTCAGGCTTTCAGTGACCAGAAACTAGTAGCTTCAAGTTAAACTGTGGTCAAAGTCTTATTTCTCTGGACATGGTTGTTTCTCAACTATCGTCTTCAAGCATCTTTAAGACAGAAAGGGCTGGTGTCTGTTTGTCATCAGGGAAAATTGGATACACGGTTCTGAAGTAAATATATAGGTGTTAGGATTTGACATAATCAGTCAGCTGGTCGATTTGGGCCTCTCCAACCGTTCGTTTAGCCTAATTATGGTCCAACATAAAGTGTTGCAAGTGAATCGATGACTTTGCTGCTGAGTCACTGATTGCTCAGCCACCAGGATCCTGTCTTCCAGCATTTCGGGTACGCACTTACAGGTGTCTCTACTGAGGTGGGCCTTATCCGTCGACAGTGGTCCAGTGTAACAGGACGGCAATTGAAAAGGTCTTCTAGGGGAACGTACCAGTATATTCTTGAAGATTTTCTTATAGGAAAGAATGTTCAAGAGACTCTGACCAGGAGAGGTTAAACAGGAAGTATTGAGTCGGATAATAATAATTCCTTACGTAGCATTATACGAGTAATATGAAAAAATATCATGTTTAAGCCTATACATTCAATGGCTTTACTGATATGTATATAATGTCCTGCTTTCACGGGCCGTTCCTTGTATTTGCTATTTCATTTTCACTGTATCTATAATATCAAAAATTGTAAAATAGAATCACATAACTGGGTACTACGCTTTTTTATTCGCAGACATAAAATGAGAACAGTAATACTATAAGCACTTGTGATCCCGGGGGCACATAATTATGTGCAATCTTACAATACTGTATCGATACCAGCATGTCTCAATGAGTTTTTATGCGTATAAGAGTAGACTATATGCATGTATGTATGTAAATTTGAGCGTATATGTGCGGGTGTGCCGGTATAAGTAGCGTATATGTTTGTATGTATATACAAAGGTGTGCGTGTATAGAATATCAAAATAATAGCTAGAACATGTTAGAAGGACCACGCAGATTTTAATTGGCGTAAAAGAGAAAGAGATGGATTTCTAAATGGGAATGGAAGTTAGTTTCTATTTTCATTTTAATGTCAATCACGAGAAGAGAGCTTTTGCGCTGGTAGGGTCAGAAGTCATAATAAAGGAATATCACCTTTTTATATACTTCATTTTGGTGGGGGACCAACTCAATCCCTGGAACAAAGGTTTCATATAGTCAACGAAGCAATCGATAGATGAACAGTCGAGATAAGAGATTCTGCCATCCATCATTGAGTTAAAAAAAAATCAACTACGAGGACTATGTTGTGAGGTGTTATCCTCCTCCTGCCTCTGATGTCAGGAAGTCGAGGAAAAAATAATGAGACGGCTCATATATTCTCCGAATTTTTTTGCTTCTTTTTTTTCCTTTTGTCTCTTTGATTCACGGCTTGTGCAGTTTCGACCCAAACTTGAAGACGGCTAAGCTTGTCTTTAAATATTCCACACGGCGTGGAGTTGCAGCGTTTGGCTTGTGAAACTGTTCAAGCTTCATAGAAGAGATTATCAAAGAACAGTCAATATATTCAGGTTATTTGTTGTTGACACTTTTCAGCAACTTTTGATACATTCAAGTGACATTACTCTATATTACCACTGTTGCCTTCAAATAACCGGGAAGTTCTTTATATGCTTCCAAAAATGACGATCAACTACTTAGCAACTGGATTAATATTTACTAACTCTTCCTGTCCTTTTGTAGATTTGGGATTTTACAGTCAAAGAAATGGAAACATGGAAGAAAAGAAAATATAAGAATACGAAAAACTATATACCTAATACAATTCAGACATATCGAATTATACATCAATGGAAATAAATTGATCGAAAAAATAGGCAAACGGTTTGGAAATGAATGGAAAGAAAGAGTTTCTTTTACTCGGGAATTTACCCAATAAAAAAATCTGAAAATGGATCAGTGATAACAAGGAAGAGCTAAAACGAAATGAATTGCCCAATTATCTAAGAACTTTCGCCAGGGAGGCCAAAAGACATAATGTGTAAAAAGAAAAAGAACAAAGTGTCTGCACATTTTGGGATTCCAGAACAATCGAATTTAATGAAAAAATATCAATATATGTCCAAGCGATCGGCTAAGAAGAATAAGAATCATAATAAAAGATTATATATCTATTAACGGATTGAAAAAATTGACGCAAAAAAATAAAGATTAATGATGTCATTATGTTTCGACTAAGATTAACAATTTTCTGATTTTTTGAGAAAATGAAAAACGTTTAGTTTAGAGTAAATTCAAATGAATAGGTAAAAAGAAAAGAAAACACGATATCAATGACAAACTTTTCTTATCTGAATCAAGAAAGAAAATATTTTCAAAATGTCATGATATTACAGAGAATGAGTACAAATGGTAATAGTTTCAAAATTGTAAAATGACAAGGGAAAGAGGTAAAGAGGAAATAAACAACTGAACAGAACTGATTCGAGGGAAAAATAATACAATATGCATGATTTAATTTTTATAATGAATAGAAATCATGTGAAAAAGATTTATTAGGATCATAATTTTGAGACTTTACTCCATTTCTTTCAATATCCAGCAGATTTCTCATTATTCAAAGCTGACCAAACTCGCAAAAGGTGGAAGTATCCATTATTATTTTTTAATGATTTAAGTGTTCAAGTTTAATAGATTTTTGTGGGTACGGGGCAAGGTAATAAACATTTTCAAATGTTTAGCTTTATTTAATATATGACAGTAATCTGCTGATTCAACAATGTCTTTGTCCCATTTCACAGCACTTGAATTTAGTCGTCTCTGTTACATCGAATAGTGGCTCTGGATATCGGATTTCATACTTGTATTATTTTGTTTTTTGAGAGTTTTTTCTCACCAGCGTTAGCAGATCGTTTTTCATTGAAGGCTGAGTGTCAGCAAGTCTATTCAAGCCACCAGAATTCTTCTCTATATTCTAGTCGATCTTAATAATGCAGTCGTTTGGATGGTCTCCACTAATCCTCTTATTTGCAAGTCCTTCAGACCATGTGACTGTACCGAGCGCGCCAGTTACCAAGGAGCAATGGTAATGAAGGGGTGCTCCCCATTCCACAAAGCCCCAGCATCACTGGAACCTCACCATCAGATTTTTTGTGTCATATCCAGGACACTCTTTAGTGGGGCTTTATCCCTTTGCAGAGGTGCATTCAGTGTATTTTACAGCCCCAGCCGACTGACCAAGGCAGATATTGTCCTTGTTTTGTGCAAATAGAGTTTGATATGTGACAGTCAATTCTGTAAATGTCATCCTCCGACTGAAATAACGTTTTCTGCTCATACGTAAACATTTCTAAATTGGTCAGTTTTAATTCAAAAATCGATTTGGCCATTGAAATTATCGACCGTTTTTAATCATTTTAAATCATGTATCAGACGAATGTGGTTAAACAGTAAATAACAAGTATATGTACGATCGACAGTCTATTTGCTGAAGTCTATTTGTAGATCTTTGTCAGCATACAAAACAAAATTTGGAATATGTTCTAACATAAAGCCAAACAATATTTAAGAGGATCAAATGTCGTTGGTAGGTTTGTATCTGCGACAAAACTTTAGCTGCATAAATATCACCATCGCATGATATTTACATGGGTGTAGTAACTTCATGGCAATGATGATTAATTAATGAATTCACTGACACAAAAACAATATCATCAAATGCTAAAAATTACTTTTAAGACTCTGTAAGATAAATGATAAAACATTTTCGTTGGTAGAGTATGACAGGTATATTTGTTTGGGATTTTATGTAGGACATTAAAACCGATGTTCCTGGTGTCTATTAGAAAATACAGTTATCTTTACAAACTAGAATTATATATATATATATATATATTATATATATATATATATATATATAAATGTGTGTGTGTGTGTGTGTGTGTGTGTGTGTGTGTGTGTGTGTGTGTGTGTGTGTGTGTGCATTTCCGAGCGTGAATCTATAAAGCATTGTACTAATGCATAATTCCATATGCTTTTGTTAATCGGGAAAAGGAAACGTGTATGAATGAATAAAAGAAAAAACAAATGAATGAATGAATATTGATATTTAAAAAACTATAAAAGAAAGTAAAATCACAAATAAAGGAAAAGGAAAAATCAAGAATAAAAGAAAACGAAAGACATTTTTTTAGTGAACACCTTGGATTAAATACGTTTACTGAGAAATAAAATGAGAAAGTATAGATTGTAAAAGAAACTCAAAATTAATAGGATAAACGATAAAAAGAATAAAAGGAAAAACGCAACTAACACACCAAATAAACAAATTATTGCACTATGAATGTCTTCTAACTTGGACAAAGAATTATGGGGAAACGTAAAATATGATATTAAACAATCCCAGTTTTGTTCAGTCGATATTGTTTTCATTTTTAACTATTTTCTGTTTGATTTATTTTATTTTCCTTTATTACATGATTTTTTTTTTGGAATATAATTGAAGCCAAAAGCAATAAAATATTACTTTTATCTCGTTTGTCGGCAAAAGGGAATGAAAATACAGAAGGAAGTATTACTGATGCTATATTATTACCTTGACTGCAGACAGCATTTGTTCGATCAAATTCGTCCACATTTCGCTACAACCAACTTATCTCCACCACTTTCGGAAGGTAGAAATTAAAAAGACTATTTGACATGTTTTAAATAGAATTTTTATTCGTTTTTATGTCTGTTAGTTTATACAGTTTTCTTTTATTCTTTGCAATCTCATATTTGATACCATTGAGATTTATTCAGATTTGATCAGATTCAATCTTGTCTGCATCAAGTTTGGATTTTTAAAGGAAAGAACATAAAATATCATTGCAAATTTACTGTTTTTTTTATCAATGAGTTAATAAACTTAGACAAAAAAGTGGTTAATTGCTCAAGTGGTCGTTTCGTTTACTTTTCAGCTCTGAATCACACATGTACACACAAGACAAACTCAGAAAAAATCCAAATTTATATACTTAGCATAAGTTGCTACGACTTATGTCAATAAAAATTGAATATTTTATATATCTTTTTAAGATGACCTCTGAGTAAAAATGATTTATAGATTTTCACTGATGAATCTTCAGCCATTCTCATTTTATGTTATATTCTGATTTTTCTACCCCACAGAAAACCATCTAAAAATAAATAAAACAAGACAAAAAGAGAGTAAAATAAAATAAAATAAAACTAGCATCTGTAATGATTTTGAAATTTGAAACTATTTTTAGTCAATAATTAGCATTCGCGTTATCGAATAAAATGTCATTGAAAGCATCTGACTTTCATGAACGTTGAATCTAATCTCACAGCAGTCTTAGAAGAAGTAAAAGTGATTATGGCCTCAGGTCGAAATCGGTCAGAATTAATAAGAATTTAATAAATCTTATTGGCCGGCGTCAATATGTTGAATTTTCGAAGACAAATACACTCACGCACGCACACCCACAAACACACTTTATAACATTTTCACATTTCGATATATATATACATATATATATATATAGTGTGTGTGTGTGTGTGTGTGTGTGTGTGTGATAGAATTAGTTTGCAGTAATCAAATGTTGCTTTTCTGATTTTGTTTTGTTAGTTTGTGTGTGTACATTCATGTTTACGTATTTTTCTTTACTTATTCACGAAGATTTATTTCTCAAATGTCTGGACATTTTCGATAAGGCGTCTGGCGTCCTCATCAAATAACACCCGTCCTCCAGAAATTCCGACTGATTCTGAATCTGTAATTGTATTAGGAAATACCGTTGGGAAATTGTGAAGTAATATTGGTTTCCCTCGTAAGCATCCTTACATGCTTATATATATATATATATATATATGAGGGAAATACAAATAAATTCGATGGCGTATAAGTTTATGGATATGAAAAAATATCCATTGAATTTATTTATTGATAAATTATAATATGCAAATTGTTCCCTTTTTTATCTTTTATTTCTTTTAATTCATCTTCAAGACAATTGTAGTAAAATATGTGATAGTTCTTCATTTGATTTTTTTATTTAAAATTTGAATTTCCTTTGAAAATCTAAATGTTTTGAATGTTTAGCAACCAAAAACGTCACATACTTTGAATTCGAACGAATAAACAAAATGTCATTTTTTCCAGCAAACGTTTGAGAAACTCAGAATGGAAATATCTGAGTTAAACAACGCTCACGTTTTCAATCTACAACAAAAACTGAAATTTCTCGAAAACAAAATCAACTGGAAGCATATCGGTTGGGTCGATCCTGTTCGTAACATATAATATACCCAATTAGGGACAGTTCACATGGACGATCTTCAATTTTATCCTGAATTCGCCATTGGATTAAAAAAAAAACTATGTACAAAGTTTGGTGGACCAATTCTAACATTGCTTTATGAATATGGACTTACCATATACGTATTTCAATACGGGCATTCATTTAACATACATGCGCTTTACGGTTCATCCATTTATCACAAATGATTTAAAAGGCCCTAAACTTTTGTTTGGGATGGGAAAATTGTAGCGGTCATTTCTGCAACTAATTCTTTTTAAACTAATCTAACCTAGCCACAATCACTGACCCATCCATAATGACAATAGCCTAACATACCATCCAGTTAAACCTCTGATACCAAAACACCGCTGTAACTTGACGAAAAAGAATACTTCAAAATGAATATTCTGGATAAAATCTGAAATAGGAGAAAGATTAAAGATTTTGCAGCTTTGAAAGCCCAATAACAAAGAACATGTCAAGTTATAAACTCTAAGGATTAATTCGTTAATAGATTATACCGAGTGCCAACAATGTATGTGAAAAAGAAGAAGAATATATTTGTGTATACGCAGATTTTTTTTCTGCAGGATTGAACGAATGTCTTCTACCACACACATATCAATTACAAAGTGTAAGTGAATTATTTTGCAAAATTAGATCGAAGGTTTTTCTCCCAAAACTGACCTCTCAGGCCCATTCTTACAAATTGAACTGGATAAGGAATGTCTAAATTTGTTTTCACATAATACCCATGAAAAGTCATCACACATTTTAAGACTTCCGTTTGAATTCTGTGTTGGCTTCAGCATTTTCCAGCAAGTTATAGAAACAATGCTAACTGACTTATATTTTGCTGTCACGGTTTGAACGAAAAAGCGAAACTAGACGGAAACATTGAAAATAAAAACAAGAAATCTTGTGAACAAATAATTAAGAATTCACACTCGCAGAAGAAAATTCCAAACTTACGCAAATAAAATAAAATACTTTTCACAAATTAGTGATGCTAATGGACGTAAATTCGACCCATCAAATTCGAGCACTTTTAAAATGTCTTCCTTCAACAATTTTTAACTTTACAATCATGTTTAGGGCTCAAAAACTTTGAAAACCTAGATGTGAAAAACAAGCAAAAACTGAGAGCGCTTTGGAATAAAATTTAAATAGAAGATGCGGTGTGTAACTGATACTAAAATTGTAAAAAATCTTTTAAAGATATTAAGAATATCTTAACTTTTAATTTATCGTTAGTAAATTTCAAACCGGATATAGAAATAATTGTAGAAACAGATATTAGTGATTATGACATTAAATCAATCGTCATAAATTCGATGACAGGAAATTTAAAATGGTTATCCTTGCATCTGAAATGTTAATAACAGTGGCAATAAACAATAGTCAGGATAACAAAGAAGCAATCGCTATTAATTTTGCTGTGAAATTTATTTTGCAAACTAATCATCACACGTTATCGACTATATTTGATTCAATAAAAGGTATTTTGACGTATACTGTTAACAAGATATAACAATGGGGAACGATATTTTTAAATTACGATTTTAAAATGGAGTATTTATCAACAAAGAAATTAGGATACACAGAAGACATGTTCCGATTAATCCCAAAATTTTAGAAAACATTGAATATGAGTATATTTTGAAAATGATTGATTACGGAAAATAAAGATATGAAAAAAAAAAAACAACAAACAAACTTGGTATTACTAAAAATAATTTTATCATCTTTGATTAAGTACTTATATACGCTGAATGAGTGGTAGTATTTTTCTTTAGATTTAGTACCAGGCCGTAATAATGGAACACCCTATGAGGCTTGAACTTACTCATGAAGATTTGTTTGTCTAGCTTGCGAACCATTACACCAAGCAAGTGAAAGAGATGTATTTCCTGGTTCTTTACCATCGAATTATCAATACTGAAAAAGGGCGTGTTAGTAAAAGAAAAATCGAAAGAAAGTTTTAAGATTGAATACCAAAAGAAACAATATAGTCACTATAAATGTATAACTTGATAAGAAAGTTGTTGAGGGCAAAAAATAACCACCTTTTTTGCGGAAACATAGACAACAGTGTATTGAACTGCAGTTGCAATAACGTGTGCAGGACAATAGCAGGTGATACACTTGACATACGAAATAGGTTTATAATGAAAACCTTTTTCACTTAACTATTTTATAGCGTTTCCTTTCAGTACATAACAACATACTGTAGCTAGATATTTCCCATACATAGTTGATAATTTATTCATATATAACAGTATATTAACTTAGCAATAATTACGGATGAATTAATACAGAATTTACCATATGGCTTTTTACCCACGTCACAGTAACCAAAAAATTCATAATTTACAACGCTTTTAATTTGTAGCCCCAATTTTGTAAATTGTGAAATGCATTATATAAAAAATTATTTTGCATAAATTCAGTATCCCAAATTTTCAATACAACTAAAACGTGACGAAATTCACCAACGAAAAGGTTATCTAAACAATTGTAAATTTATCAATAATAATCTATTAATTTGGTTGACTATTTTACCCAATTATTCAAATACAAACATCAAAGAAATGAATTTAAACGACCTTAATATCCAATTACAAACTCTTCTAAAGCAACTAAGAATTTGACAATAATCATATCAAATCTGAAGTTGGTGTATATTCGATCATTTGTATGGATTGTGATAAAGATTATAAGAATTATATGAGTGAGACTTTAGGATCGATCAAAAACTTATTCATGAACATGGTCAATATTTCAAAATAGAGGACGCCCGAAACGTCTTAATAAAATACAATTTAGAAACCAAATATGGGTTTAGTTATAAAGATTATGAACAGTTTGTTTCTATGAATGATAAACTTCACAGGTAGATTTATTAATCTTGCATCATTTTTAATCATGATAATATTAAACAAATGTCTATTTATTTAAGTAATCGCCTTAATTATTTAAAGTAGTTCTAAATAATTAATTATTCCTTATTTAGATTATTTTTATAACTGATATATTGGATATACTTACTTTTAATAGTTCGAAATCCTTTAAAACCAATATATTTTCTTAACTAGATGTTTATATCAAACAATAAACGTTATTTTATTTAAAATAAAATAATATAAAAAAATTCATGCATATAACTTATTTTTGAGATATTTAAAATTTTGATTTCAAAAGTTTTTAAACATTTTAAATCAATAGCATAACACATTATTTCTTATTTTAATATTTTTTTAAAATTTTTCAATGAATAAGATAAAAAAAAGATCAAGAACCAAAAATTGAAACACTAATTACATCACATTTATTTTTAAACAGAATGTTGTTTATAATCATAGAATACTAAGACTTTTTACAATTTTTCGTTTTGTCTTTTGCCATTTGAAAATGATTTTCGAACGAGGCATTATGTCGATAGTTTTACAAAAAATTAACAAATAAATGAATAACTTTGGCATGTTATTACTTAGAGATAAATACATGAGACTATTATTTACCGGCCTATTGGCATAACGGTTAGTGTATTTGCCAATGGCCCGAGAGGCAGGGGTTCAATTTCAGGTTGAGTCATACCAAATAGTTAAAAGATGTACTCGATACTCCCTTTCTTAACACACAACTTTATAAGGTAATGATCAGGGGTAAGTGGAGGTATCCAGGAGTTAGCTATTGAAAAGAGAACATTCGGGCTGCCCACGACTACGGTCAGCTAACTTATATGTGTGTTGGAAGGTTGTAAAAATAGATGTTTTTAGTCGTGTTTATTGTGCTTCTGTAAGTTCTCATGAAAAGCTTTGCACACTTTAAAAAGTAGCAAGACTGCAACATTTTTACGATGAAGACATTTAAAGAAAACATGATGGGTTTGTGATGAAAGGAAACGTCAGTTCAATCGACCTCTTAAGGTACTTTGATAAAAAAATACTGGAAAAATAGAACGTATCAAAATGGAATTCCACGGACCTATCTTTACTAATACTCGTAATACGCACTTGTTGCTAATTATTGAAGAGAACTCTCGTGTTTTGCTTTCATACTCAGGCTCAAATATTTATACTTTATCGCTTATTAACTGTCGAAAGTTCTTGTTTCGTATGTTTAGAATACCAGTCAATAAATGTTCTCATAGTTTCTTCTCTTATATCACGAGAATTGAAGGACCATTTATTAAGTACAAAGTAATCGACAAACTGAACGCTATTGAGGTGCAACTTGGAAAACAATTTGGTAAGCCCTTTACTATTGGAACCTGTCAGAGAAAGATTGGTGACAGTTACTGACACAGACTCATAATACCATCAGCTTCCTTGTTTGTACAGAAACTAACTGTATATTCCATGAACATTTCTTTATTTTCAAAGACTTATGTCTGATGATAGCTCACTTCCATCATCGAAAATGACTCATAGACTTGTACTATTAAAACGATTCTTTCATACAAATAAGCATGATCCTTTGTTAATCCGTAATTCGGTCACCTGAAATATCCTGACGAGGGAGAATCAATTCTATCTATTTAAGATTTAGCCACTTGTCCTTATTCGTCAAGACTCTTCCGGTTGAATAAAGCTTGAATATATTTCATTCGAGTCTTTGTTCTATATAAAGCTAAATAACACACACACACACACACACACACACACACACACACACACACACACACACACACACACACACACATATATATATATATATATATATATATACTGACACACAAACTCTGATGTTTCATCTAAACGCTTTTGTTTGAAAATTTTCTTTTCTTGATTGTACAATGTTTTCATGTGCTTGTGCAGCTTTTTCTTATTTTCTATTATCTTGTCAGGGTAATTTTGTTTTCAATATCCT
>OY757915.1:118653372-118665872 GCA_963585895.1 Sepioteuthis lessoniana | reverse complement strand
AATCATTTACAATTAGAAAATGTTATACGATTCAAATGGAAAAATCAGAAAAAAATATCAACGATCAGAGGTTCTTCTTCTTCTTCTTCTTCTTCTTCTTCTTCTTCTTCTTCTTCTTCTTCTTCTTCTTCTTCTAATAATAATAATAATAATAATAATAATAATAATGATAAATAATCAAAACGTGATATGCTTAATAAAATGTTTTCATTTAAAACGAGTGCTATAGTCTCTTAAACAAGAGGACTCAAAGTAAAACCCCAACATTTTTTGTTGCGACAGTGAATTCTTGCTTTAATCAGATCTGGAAGAGAGAGAGAGAGAGAGAGAGAGAGAGAGAGAGAGAGAGAGAACAAGGGCACGAAGTTTCTTTAATCAATATCTACCTCCAAAGTAGCAAGTGTACAGAAATGTTTTCAAATGTTAAATATATATATATATATACATATATATATATATATGTGAGTGTGTGTGTGTGTGTGTGTGTATAATGTAACTGGAAGAAAATTCAACCATGTTTGATTTATCATTATAAATTTATTTCGGCAAAGAATATAATATTTGTCTCTTCAGATGATATACACGCTCAATCTGAGGGTGAAAACAGAAAATATGGATTACAGTATATATATATATATATATATATATATATATAATTTTAAAATACTTAGGCCAAAAAAGGAGGGATTCAAAGCAAATGTTTACAAAAGTATTTACAACCCAGAAAAAGGGTGTTCCAGTAGTTAACCTACGCCAAGGTGAACATTTATAGGGTTTGTCGAAGCAAGTAGAATTTTTTGTATAATGTGGATAACAACTATCTCCGCTATAATTAACTCAATAATGGTTCGACTCTTACCGGAGATAGCTGTAATCCCCTCCACCACCACTAAGATGTAAACAAAATAGATGTAAAAGAAGTACGTTTAGTTGAGGCACCTGAAGATGCCAAAAGGTTTGTGGTGGGAGGTTGACAGGCCCAAATAACCTTGGGACTTAACATATGAGAAAGAGTAAAAAGAAAATAATTTAGTTTACAGGATTATATTCTACCTTTTTTCTAGGTTCTTAATTCTTTTGAAAATTTTTGTTTTGACCCCCTTTCCTTTTCACCTAAACATTATATATATATATATATATACTGTAATCTATATTTGCTGTTTTTACCCTCAGATTAAGCATATATGTTATCCGAAGAGATGAAGATTATACTCTTCGCCGAAATAAATTTATAAATTTATAATGACAATTCAACTGTGGTTGAGTTTTCTTCTAGTTATATTGTTTACGCTCTTTACGTGAGTTTTCTTATATAAATCTGAAAAGGAATATAGAACGAGAGCCATATATCGTGCACTCCCATAGATTTATATGAGGTACCTCATATACTCTATACACGAATAATCCACGTCCATACACTTCGGAAAACGACTGAATCAAACAGGTGACATTTCCACACCCTCTGAAAATGGTTCACCTACCTAAAAAGCAGTGTCTCATCAACCGAAAAAGACATCGACACGCAGCTAACGAAGGCATAGACAGCTATCGATAAGCTATAGATCATATGGATGTCATACCTGACCGATAAAATGAAACGCAATTTCTTCCAATTAGCAGTCGTATCGATACGGCTGTATGGATGCACTACTTGGACGCTAACGAAGCGGCTGGAGAAAAAGCTAGACGGCAATTACACAAGAATGCTGCAAGCAATATTGAACAAGTCCTGGAGAAAACCCTCAACAAAGCACCAACTACACGGCCACCTGCCTCCCATCACGAAAACTATCCAAGTTAGATGAACCAGACATACAGGACACTGCTGGAGAAGCAGGGACGAGCTCATAAGTGATGTACTCCTATGGACCCCCACATATGGCCGGGCAAAAGCAGGACGACCAGCTCGAACATACATACAGCAGCTCTGTGAGGATATGGGATGTAGCCCCGAAGACCTGGCAGAGGCGATGAACGATAGGGAGAAGTGGCGAGAGAGGGTCAGGGATATCCGTGCTGGGCTGGTGGCACGACATGATGATGAGGGTGATGATATATATATATATATATATATATATATGTGTGTGTGTGTGTGTGCGTGTATGTGTGGGTGATTTTTTAAACTCTGGATTCCTAGTTGCTTTTTATGCCTATCGTTCGTAAAAACTAAGAAATCCAGACTTATAATTTGGACATGCATTGGATTCTCTGGGACATATGACTTCCGATATGTTTATTCGATCTCTTCACAGTGTGGTTAAGATATATTGTGGAGTAATAAAACAATACAAGTAATCGCTGAAAACGCTGCAGATTTACTTATTAAAATTGTGAATCAATTCATGATCAATTAAAAAATAGATACTAGAATTTAGAAACTATTGTACCCTTGGAATCATTCAAATTAATTGGTTATCGATTTTTAAAGAAAACATTGTTTTCCTAGTTAATTCGGAGATACAGATGCCTGTGTAAAAAGAATATATATAAAACAGACACGCACATAAAAGAACAAAGCAAAGACTACGAAAAAAAATACCCGTTGAGATCTCGCCTTGAATCTAAAGTAACAGTGAACCCTAAGGATCACAGTCGTGTTTATATTATTGTACTTGGAAATGTTTCAAAGAAACGACAGACTTGACGAGAGTAATTGAAGATAAGAGAAAGCTTTGGTTGATTTAAAATATCACAATATTAGGTACAGTAATAATACCAAAGAAGATGTTGGAGAACTGACAAGAAGTGTTTTACTGTATTCCAAATGATATTTACGAGACACCTGATGTGAAATTGTAAATACATGAAAATAATAAAGGTGAAAATATAAAAAAACCTTTTATAACGTAAAAAGGGGTTTCAGGGTTAGTGTTACTATACATAGATGATAATATTTAAAGAGACATAGAAATTTGATCATCAGAGACGATCTCTAGACATCATCTGTGTTGAGCAATGCATTTAGCGACCTTGGAAAGATGTTCAAAGGCATAGAAAAGAGACTGAGATAACTGGAGATCAGAAGAGACTCGAGACCATTCAGGTCACAGTTTAGTTAAGGTCAGTCAGAGGAGACATGTTGTCACCCGAATTTCAGCAAAAATCACCTGTAATAAATTGTATGAGAAATTGCAACAACAATGATAATAATTTTGAGAGGAAAGAATAAAATTATCAAGAAAAAATCAGAACTCTTGAAGAAAAGGAAACTTGAAAGCACTTGGAAATATTGGAAGTAGACACCATGAAACAAGCGGAGATGAAATAAAAAAATTAAAATAATACCTTCATCAAAGGTATAAACACCTGCGCTCTCCCTCTCGTAAGGTATTTGAAACATTTCTTAAGGTCGACCAGTGAAGAACTTCAACAAATAGACAAGAGGACTAGAAAACACTTGACGATGCATAAGGCCTTACATCTGAGAGATGACATGAACAGACTGTATGTGTCAAGAAAAGAAGGAGGAATAGGCCTTTTTTTTAATATTTAAGATAGTGTCGATGCGTTGATACAAAGACTAGAATACTACATAAAAAACGGAGACTGATTACAGTGACTAGAGACAGTACCTACAGCACAAGCAACAACGGAACAAAAATAAACTGAAAACAAAAATGGGAAGAAAAACGACTGTATAGACATTTCAAGCGACAAACAAGCGAAATCACAAATGAGACAACATGAATGCGGCTAGTTGTGTGAAACCTTAAGCGAGAAACGGAATCTCTTCTGATAGCAGCACAAAACAACAAAAGGACTATCTATATCAAAGCATAAATAGACAAGGCACAACAAAATAGCAGATGTAGACAATGTGCTGACAGAGACGAAACAATCAATCATATAATAAGCGAATGATGTAAATTAACGTGAAAAGGAGTATAAAACTAGAAATAACTGAGTGAGCAGGGTGATCCACTGGGAATTGGTCAAGAAATTTATATCTGACCATAAAAATGGTCTATCCTCAACGTAGAATCCGTCCTAGAAAATGAGACAAACAAAATTCTCTGGGATATTAAGATACAAACGTAACACTTAATCTCGGCCTGATTACCAAGCCCTGTGATTGTCAACAAAAAAGAGAACCTGTCCTATAGGAGACTTTGCCGTTCCGGCTGACCACAGGATAAAACTGAAGGAAAGCAAAAAGAGAGAGAAATACCTAGACGATAATAGAGAACTAAAAAAAACTATGGAACATGAAAGTGGCGGTGATACCACTAGTAATTGGCGAGCTCGGTACAGTCACCAAATGACTGTTACATAGACTGGAGGACTTGGAAATAGGAGGAAGAGTGGAAACCATTGAAACTACGTCATTGTTGAGATCGTTCGGTGTACTGAGAAGAACCCTAGAGACTTGATGTGATTTTTGGTCACTCAGACTCTAGTGGAAAACCATCAACTAACGCTGGTGTGAAAAACTTTCAAAAGAATAAAATAGTGTTAATAACCATATCACGTGATAATTAAAGCAATAGAGAATCAACCGAATCGAAGATGTGGTAACAGAGTAAAAATTAAAGAAAATGTAAAGATAAAAAATGTACTTGGACCCTGCCAGAAAACTAAAAATCTATGGAACATGAAAGTGGTTGTGATAAGATTTGTAGCTGCTGCTCTTGCAACAGTCCCCACCGTCTTGGTAAAGAGGCGGAAGGAATAGGAAATGAGAGGACGAGCTGAGATCATTTAAATTACAGGATTACTAAGATCGGCCAAATGGTGAGAAGAGTTTGGGGACTTGAAAAAAATTCCTGTCACTCGGATTCCAGGGTAATATCCACAGCTAACACTGGTGAAAAAACTCGCAAGGAGTAATATAATAATAATAAACTCCTATGGGACTTTCATATAGACAGGGATCACCTAATCTTGGCCAGAAGACCAGACCTAATAATAATCAACAAAAAAAGAGAATATGCAAAATTGTCGACTTTGCTGTCCCGGCTGACCACAATAAAACTATAAAAATGTGAAAAGAAGGATAAGTACCTGGTCCTTGCTAGAGAATTGAAAAAACTATGGAACATGAAGGTGACAATTATACCAATTGTAATTGATGCGTTTGGAACTGTAACTAAAGGATTACGAAAGGCACTGGAAAACTAGGAGGTTGGCGCACGTTTAATATAATTTCTGTAAGATGTATAATAATATACTAAGAAAAAAATCTGTTTTTCAAGCGAATATAAGGTTAGTTTGAAGGAAAATTTGAAAATACAAATTACCACAGAATCTAGATCAAGCCATGAGATCAAGTTGGAATAAAACAATAAATCATAATGATAGTAAATCATAGAATAAAATTCATAGGAAGCGAACGAATAAAAACAAAACGAAGGAATAAGGACAGTCGTTAAAATATTACACAAAATTTTAAAACATTAAAGTGGATTTTATTAGATATCAATATCATAGTAATCCTTAAATTAGCAAGAATATTAAGAAAAAAATTAAGTTATTTAGAATATTAGGAAAGTTATAACGTTATTTAAATTATTAGGAAATATATACAGCTATTTGGAACTCTTGTTGTCACTTGATTTTCGACAAAACCCATCTGATATATTCTGAGTAGGAAATTAATTTTAAAAAATCAATTGATAAGAATAAGGATACATAAAAAGGAAGAATAAAAAACATGAAGACAAAATGAAAACAAAACTGCAATTGATTTCTTGTTTGTTGCTTTGCCAAAATAAACATGATTTAACGAATTGGAAGATATTAATATGATAACCGGCAAAGAAGCAAGAAAAATACAAATACAAAAAAAAGGAAGAACCATAAAAAATGGGAAATAAAAAATAGGAAAATAACTAGGTTTTAATCAGAGAGAACGAGCGTACATATATTTATGTAAGGTCATAGAATTGATAAACCCAAGGTGGATTTTACGAGAACTGAACGAGACGGCTACAAAAAAAGGGAGAGTGTCTAGTAGCAAGAGTTGGTGCATATTTAACAACCCTCTTTCAGGTAAATAATATATAAGGTAGTAATCATTCATCGGAGATTATATACATATATATATATATATTCATCATTATGGTTTGGCTTCGTGAAATAAGATCAAGAATGGAGTGGGCCAGGCCAACTTCAGGCAAATTCATGACTGATAAAGTGATAAGGCATGACAGATCAGCTTAGTCACTGCAGCAGCAACTGACGGTGTGGTCAGGACTCCGAGGCATAGTTTTGAGGTTCTACCTCTAGTGCAATTTCTCCTTGAGAGTGGCCCAGCTGGTGTTTTCAAAGGAGAATATAAGTATCTCGGTTTTTAGCTAGGATGAACCATTGGCAATGACTTGTGTGAAACTCGTCAATAGACATTTTTAGCTGTTATTGTATCGCTTCTTTGGTGCACCTCTGTCACAATAGCCAACAGAGAGCTCAGTGCAGTGTATGATTTTTGGTAGGCGTTGATTGCTCATTATGGAGACGTGACGTCATCAACGTTGCAAGGAATTCATTTTCACTTTTTCGATAGTGGTGATTTTCTTTTCAAAGATTTCAATATTAGTGACGATGTCCCTTCTGTGAATGTTAAAGACGGTGCAGAGACAGCACTTGTGGAACCGTTCGAGACTCACGACTCTGTGATTCGGGAAAGTTGCAGGAACTAAGGATCAATACAAGCTAATCTTTGTGCCTTTCTTAAGGAGACTGTTGTCTCACATGCATTTATAAAGTTTGCAAATGCACTGAGATAGATAGATAGATAAAGAAACTCATATATATATATATATATATATATATATATATATATATATATATTCTTTAGTCTAGTTAATCCAGAGTCGGGAAAAATTCAGTCAGGTCAATTAGATTATTCAAACTTTGAATATTTAGACATTCAATGTAACTGACATCACAGAGAAACAATTCCCTTAGAAAAACAAAATCCTGTCACTTTAGGATTATAAATTTATTTCCATCCGTCTATGAGAATTGATATGAATCAATAACTCCAAATTTAACAGAACTCTTCAGATCCTAATGGATATAATCTGAAGAAGTCCTGTTAAATTTGGAGTTATTGATTCAAATCAATACTCATTGCAGTATGGAAATAAATTTATAATCCTAAAGTGACAGGATTTTTTTCTTAAAGATATATATATATATATATATATATATATATATACTAAATGAAAATGTCATAGAATCAACTCTTTCTTGGAACATTACATCATCAAAAGTATTATTATCATTCCTTATTTTTTTACACTAACTCTAATAGGGGGATTCCCACCAAATGTATCGAAATTGTAATTTTGTAATTATTGATCCACGTTGCTGAACACACACTCTTTGCTCGTTTTTGTTGGTTTTTTATCCTCTGAATTGTTGCCTCAACTCAATCCTCAATAATGAATGGCTCAGTTCCTTTTTCTTTTATTGACACATAGAATCTTCCTATATCATTCTTCCGAAGTAAATTCTTTTACATCGTCATTAATTCACTCGTTCAGTACCTGATATGCCTTGGTTCCTAGTTTGCCCATATTTACAACGGTGTAAAGCATCTTACAGAAGTATAGGTATTTGTCTTATTGATTGGATTTCTGCTGCTGAATATAGTTTCAAGTTTCCTATTTTTCACATTTACACTTTTCGTAGATTTTCTTTTTATTTCTCTTGGATGAGATCCACTTTGAATATTCCTAGTTCTAGTTTTAGTTTTCTCAAAAATTTTCTTATACTTTTTTAATTGGGCGGATCAATCTCTTCAGCTGTTTTCCTTTTTCTTTTTTTTTCATTCTAAATGCCCATCCTAAATTCCATTCATATGACTTGAAAATTCTGATAGTTTGAACATGGATTTCTTTTTCTTCTTTATCACTGGTAAAAATCATAACATCCATGTATTTGAAGGGGCTGATTTTCTCTTGTTACATTGTAAATCTTGATTGTTCACTGCATTTGCTTACAAATGATAATGCTGATAAAACGTCATCATAGAAAAACCTTCTTTTGATTTCTATCTCGGCGTGTTTTCTCTTCTAACTTCTTCATCCTCTGTTTTATGAGATTTACGGATCATTTTTTAAATTTCAGACATTTTGTCATACATATCAACAGAATCTTTTCATAAGCCTTTTTGTTGTCTGTTCATACCACAGCAAGATTTTTGTTCCATGTCTTTACCTTCTTTAGAATGTGTTGTCTTTCATATAATAGGTTATTTGTTCTTGTAGATCCTTTGTAACATTCTTTCAATTCTTCAGGAAATAGCCGGCGTTTACAAGCGAGTAAAAGATTCATTTCTTTTTTGTTCAATAAGGATCTTCAACATCGTAAGCAAACTTATTTACTGACTACGCTATTGTTCTGTTGTTGCTTGGGGTGATTTCTTTTCTGTGGGTTTTCTTCATCCGGGTAGGTTTCTCCTCTTGTCATTCATTCGATTAGTCTTGCTTCTCGTAAGCATTTACTTTGTTGCTGAGATAATCTACCCTGTGTAGATGGGAATCTTTTGGACAAGAATTCATGTATCTAATAGTAACCTGCTGCCTTCCATTTTTTTTACTTTCTTGAGAGTGGGTTCTTGTGAATTCTGTTCCAATCTCCCAGCCTTCTTAAATTCAAAGTAATTGGTATATTTTATGTCATTACACTATTTGGACTCTCTGCTGTTTCGTTTCAGTTCCAATTGTTTCGTTCAGAAATGATTCCTTTCATTTGTATGCAGCTGTACAGTTGTTTTTAATCCTTTTTCCATCGACTTGTTAGTAGAATTTTTTGGTTGTTGTTATTTTGGAATATTCTGTTTTACCTCCATAGTTTGATCTTTTCCCAATAACTTTTAGGTTTCTCATCCTTAACAAATATCTTTAGGGTTAATTCTTCCAGATGTATAATCAGTCTTTTCTGCTGCTGCTGCTGCTGTTTTTTCACAATTATTCAATTTTATTGTGCTTTGGTTTATTTTCATTTCCTTATTAATTGTTTATGCTCGTAAAGCGTCTTCATTTGTTCCTTAAGCCTCATGTCCCATTCTACTATTTTTCTATTTTGGTTTCTTTGGAGGATACTAATTTTGTCACTGATTATCTTTTCTTCTACAGATTGTAGATTCTTTAGCTCCGTGATGTTGTTCTTTTGGAATTTTTTAAATAATTCTTTCCATCTTTCGTTCTCTCTGTTGACTTTTTTGGCAGGTTAATGCCCCCTTCTCTTCGTCGTGATTTTCTTTTTAATTTCTACAATCTTTCCTTTCACTTTTGTTGTAATATTTGTTGTGGTTGTGGTACTCAGTTCAGGTATGATGTGGTTCTCAATATTTTGTGATTCAGTTTCTCTGTGACAGTTTTCTTGATAGATTTCTTCTTCACTTACTTCATATTTCCCGCGTTTCAAGGTTAGAAAACAATCTTATTTTAGGATCGTTCTTGCTCCATCAGTGAATCTTCGGGTTTTTAGCAGTAACTAAAAAAGTAAAGTTGGCGACTTCAGTCGAGGATAACCCTAAGGCTCCCTTTTCAATAGCTACTACACCGAGGTGTAGGGGAAGGCGCTATTCCTTTCCCTGGATTGCTCCAATTTACCCTTGATCCATACCTTATAATTTTGAGTGTTAAACAAGGCGGCATCTAGTACCACGTTTTGAGTGTTTGGTATGACTTGACTTGGGATTGAACCCTGGACCATTGTCGAACACTCTACTCATTAAGCCAATGGCCCGGTAAATTTAGCAGAGTCGTCTTCAAATCCAATCATTCATTCTTTTAACCTCTTTTAGTAAAGTTACTTTTGTATCATCAATGGATTACAAGATTTTTTTTTATTGAATTTCTTTCTTGTCACAAGGATAATATGGTATTCTTACAATGGAGAAAATCCTTAGCTCAGTAAAAGTCCAAAGACAGAAAAAAATAAGCAAAAATACAAACATTTTCCATTTTAGGATAGTTACAGTGATATCAGCCAAAAGAGAAAATGACGATTTAGAATTGTTTAACGATTTTTTTATGTCACTCTTTAGTCTATCATATATTACTAATGTGTTTAAAAGGGAGGACAAGTCAACCTTGTATAAGCAATGGTTCATTACTAAATTTGGAATAGGATAACTAGTCATTACATGATTTATTGCTAAATCTGCAGCCTTGAATTCCGTTTCACAAAATATAATTATGAAGTAGTCTAAAAATGATTACAATTCAGATATATTACTGCAATTTTATTTTTGGCTGACACTGATTTTGCACTTTTATTTGTGGTTGCAGATTTTCAATGCTGTAAAATCTGGTAATAATAAATATCTAATATTTAATCATATCCACTTTAATTGCATAACAATCCGATGGAAATGATAAAATTCGTTTATATTCAGTTTAAAAAAAATGACTTTCTCTTTAAAAGTTTGATACGTGTACATTTATTTATAAGTGATAACACACACACACACACACACACACATATATATATATATATATATATATATATATAATCAAGTTGCGCTGACTGACTCTCTCTCTCTCTCCCTCTCTCTCTCTCTCTCTCTCTCTCTCCACTTGTCCTTATTATACATCACCCCTGGTAGCTCTTTAACCGTCGTACATATATTTTCAAGAAAACCTCAAAAGTGACCCTAACAAAAATCGTGCATACACACTAACACCACAGCAACACCCTTTCGATGAGGCTTAAACAACGCTGATCATAATCCTCGCACGAAAAGGGTGTCTTGAGTAGGACACTGGTTCTGATGTTAAGGCTCTAGTTCTCAGTTGGTTGGTTGGTTGGTTTTATGGCATAACAACCCTTGTAGGTTATTGAATGGCAAATCCATTTTTATACGAATAATTACTTCTATTTCAAACACTTTCAGTTTAGCATGAAAACACAGTTTAATTGTCAAAAACATTTCTATTTCAAACTATTCTGTTTAGTCAAACAGTTCTAATACAAACAATTCAGTTTAATATAAGTATATATTTTGGTTACACACAGTTAAATGTCAAAACAGTTCTATATTAAACAATTCAGTCTCGAGTAAGTACGCAGTTTACTTCTGTCTAACTCATAGATAGGGCTCTATCAGGTGCTACCGCTTCGAGCTAGAGTGGACCTAGGAGCGATGGCAATAAAGGGGTACTCCGGATTCCCCTAAAGCTCCAGCATTACTAGGATCTCACCATCAGATTGTTTAGTGTCATATCCAGGACACTCTTTGTGGGGGGTGGGGCGCTCTTACCTCTCTGCAAAGGTTCAGTCGCAGCCGATTAGGCAATGTAATTCTTGAAATCTTGGGAGTTGTATGTATTTTGTGGTAGTATTTACTGATATCTCATCTTTAGGTCAAAAGAATGTATATAAACATTATTGTTATTCAAAGGAACGAGTGAAAAAAAAACTCTTTAGAAACAACTACACGAAAAATGTATGAAATGCAATGAACGTGGTTCTCTAAACTTTTAGCATAAAATAACCCTTACAGATTTGATATTCTGTAAAAATCAATAATTCAATCAAACAACAGCAATAGACAAATTACTGGACAGTTGTGCTTTTTTTTCCTTTTTTTCTTTTTTTTTGTTGGTAAAGAAGAATAGGATTACAATGTTTGTCAATTGTGGCATTTTTTTGTTTGATTCTTCAGTCACTTTCTTACTTTTACTGAAACTATTATTTGTTTTGATTAGTACTTATAATTAACTTTACCGATTGTTATATATTTGCTGACCTTTTTGCTATAAGTAAAATGTGATTAACAGCATTTATCTGAAAATAAGACATGAGAGCTGATCACTATCTTAAAATAATCACTACATCACATTACAAACCACATCTCCATGAATGCGTTCACTTACAGATAAATAAGTAGATGAATATATAGAGAAAAAAGAGAGAGACGAAGACAGAGACAGAGGCAGAGACAGCTAGAGAGTTTGGTTTGAGGTGTATGAGAAAGACAGAGAAGGAAAAAGAGGCAAAGGGAATGATCGATATGAACAGAATAAAATAGATAGATAGATAGATAGATATGAACAGAATAAAATAGATAGATAGATAGATAGATAGATAGATAGATAGATAGATAGATAGATAGATAGATAGAGTGTGATGAATAAATAATCTATTAAGTAAAAATAAGTTAGAAACTGAGTTTGCATTCAGCTTGTGGTCGGTTGAAAGTAATATCCATTACGAAAACTTGAGGGCATATCTTCTCGCTGGATTCTGCGCAGTCGCCTGAAATTTTATCCAATGTTTGTCAATAATATCAGATATTGATTTATGAGGAAATGAGAGAATGTATAATCACATAAGTAGTTATAAAGTCTAAAGTATTTTACGGCATAAACTGAATCCTTTGGTCCTGAACTTCGTTTCAAACATCTTATTGTAAATTATACGATGAACGTCGGTATTTATGATAAATGTGAATAGTAATCCCATATCTCTGACCAACGGAATATTTATTGCTTAAATTTGTCTTACATTTAATATGAACCTCAGAATATTTCTGCCTTACAAGATAT
>OY757915.1:118643372-118648372 GCA_963585895.1 Sepioteuthis lessoniana | reverse complement strand
ACCAATTATTTACCTATATCTGTTGAGTGAGCAAATAGTTTTATGATGTTTCCAATCGAGAAGTGAAACGTTAACAGCTTAGTCCAGCTTGTTCACCGATTCCTTTTTGTTATGACGATAACAGTTACTCTGTGCGCATCCCTCTAAAAGGAAGTAATATTTTTAAGTTTAAAATTAAAAGGACATGCAGCAAAAATAATTTACATAAATTCAGGATATCGTGAGCATGAATCAAGGATGGACAAAGACTCTAGTATGTAAGGTAGATTAACGTTTCTTCTTTTTAAAAATTTCGTAAACTCAGCCAAAATAACCTTATCTACTGCAGATATTTTCATGGCAGATAGATTGTTCACTTGAAAATAAACACCTTTTAAACATTTATTTCATAAAAAGATGTCAGACGTTCTAGCCAAATTAAGATTTGTGGTGTGTTATTTATGTTTTCTTTTCATTGCTTATTCGCTATTCTCTAATGAAATGGTTCGAGAGAAACATCAATGAACGTCTTGTCAATATTTGCCTCAGGTTTAGTCGTGATATTGTTTTCTCTTTCTCTTTTTCTTGTATCTTTATTCTGATTATATTTCTGAACCCTCCTCTCTTCACATATAAAGTATCAATTCCATCTCTTCCTTTCAGTCTCCTCTATTTGGTACTTTCGAATTGACTTACCAGTTGTTTTGATTAATTTCAGTTCCTTGTGTTTGGGTTTATTCACAAAACCGATTGGTTAATCTTTTTTTATAATATCATTGCTTTTACTTTTCAGTTCTAAAATAACTGGCTTATTCTTCCTTTTAATCGCTAACAGTATCTTTGTACGCATTGACCAACGTTTTAAAATAATATTTTTCTTCTGCTTGACTTACTTGTCTCACTCAGTGAACTGCAAGGTATTAATCTTTTCAATGTTACGGGCGAGATAACCCGTCTTCGGATACTGTACTATTTTGTGTATCCATTTGTGTGAACAATTGCGATTTGCAGCTCTACTTCGGTGATATGACAACTAGCAAATACTTGCTTAAATTGATGGCTTGTGAGTTTATCAATGTTTTATGATAGTGTTGTACTCGATTAAGTCATCAAAATTATTTACTTCAACGTATATGAAATGTTATTTTTATTTCTAGGAAAATAAAACCGTTTTTAGCACACAATGAATATTTTTGCTTTTTTATTTATTTTTTTTTTTAAGTGGGAACTCCTGTACTGTTATTAGACAGCTGAAAATATATTTGCTTGGTAGTAAAAAGTTTAGCAACATATCAGAGAGTTTTTTTATACTGCTTTTGCCGTCATTTTGTTTCTCAATAAACAATGTTCTCTATAATAAAAAAAGATTCACTCTCCAAAAAAAGATGTATTCGATAAAAATCTCTTTTTTTATTCTTGATATAAAAAAACGAAATTTCGATATATATCTTGTGCATCTTTTCTTATTAGGGGATCGAATTGTATTGTCTTGGTTATTCCATATTTTAGGAGTAAAAATTTTTACTTGCAGACTTTGCCCAAATCAGTTCATGTGGCTTTCCTTAATAAGAAACTTTTTATATTCCAAAAATTAAATGGAAATATGTATTTAACCAACCCCTCAGTAACGAACAGTATGTGACACAAAGCCAATTTTTCAGAGTAAGGTTTATTTGAATTTAGAGTTTTCATTCTCCTGGACAAGTTTTCATAACAAAGGAAAATAATTTAGTCTTCCCTTCTATTTACTCAAAAATTTGGCGAGAACAGATGGATTTATGCATTTCCCAATGACATAAACACGAAGAAATCAAACAGCCTCTTCCAGAATTTGAACTCAGGGCAAGGACTCCAATTCTTGCAACTGATACCATTACGTCAAATGGAAGAAAATATACCAAAGAGGGTCAAATGGAAAGGCAATGACTTTCTGGTTTAATCCAGTCACTTCCATGAGAGGGAATTTTATTTTCCTTTGTCAGAAGATCTTTTATAGATTATAATTCTGTGTGGTTTAAGATTCTCTAATTTCAAACGCTACTTTTTAGTTTATGTACACATTTTCCATTGAAATTTAGTTTCCTTTAACGACTGTTTTCTACATTTTGATTTTCCTTTGAACTTTTTGAAATACTTGGGATATTTACAGGTTACGTAAACTTATTTCATTGCGGGGAATATTGGTTTACAATATTTACAAAAATATTTAAGTCTTCCTAACTCTAAATAATTAAAATGTAATTTCAGTTCGCAGTAAGTTATAAACACAACTTGAGTTTTATTTCCATATAAATGTTTACTTTCTATTGATTGATTTGAAATATATATATATATATATATATATATATATATATATATATATATATATATATATATATATGGCCTTTTATTGAAGCTTTATTTATTTGATAAACATTTTGAAAAGTATCTCGAAAATGGAAAGAAACTGGACGCAGAAAAATAGAGAGTTACTGAGAATTTTGAAGACAAACAATTCTCCATAAATAACTCACTCTCCTAAACAGAAATAGCTTAGCAATTACTGCCAGATAGAACTATATCAAAATCTAGTCTTATGCATACTTACAGCCACACGTCACTATAAATGAATTCGTCGATTAATAAAATCATACGATGAGTATTTGATCTTTATTATGACGGGAGAGACGATGAGTTAAGTGAATCAGGGAAAGAGATTATGTCATTAATGTTTTATTGTTTCAATTCAATGCATTGTTCAATAATATACGGAACATATTGACGTATCTACTTATTTGTGTAGTAAAACTGGGGTGGTTATACACACATTTAAACATTTAGAGTAAAAGTTTGTTACTTAGCTTTATAGCATCAACTTTTTCTATAAAATATTAATGTGGAAATTTTGAACCAAGTATCAGTGTTAAATGTCCAACCATTGTTCCATGTCGGTATCAATGTGTTTATAATGAAATATGTAAATAGAAAATCGCACAAAGATAGGAATCTAAAAGTTTCTAAAGTAGAGTTAGTATCAATTGAATAAAAATAGTTTTAGTAAGAATGCAAAATAGATTGGTCGGTTTCAGTACAGTTCAACGTCTTACATATTGACCCTTGATCGAGTTGTCAATCAAAGACGCACCAGTGTAAATAAGCGGAAGATCACGTGATCTAATCCGAAGTAGGTGAGCGTTATGAAATAATATATGCAGATACCCATGGCAGTTGAGTCAGTTGGATTCATTGAGAACCGAATCAGAGACAGCTTGCAATCACTGAGAACGCCCCGTAAGGGCCTGTGGCCCATATCGGACCTCTGGTTGAGCAACCTGGGCCGAGAAGTAGAAGTGCTAAATAGGGTCTTGAAGATAACACAGTGTACTATAGCCAAGAGAAATAATGAGTCATATAGCAATCTGCCTTAGTCTGTCTTTGTCTTCATCCGTCTCTCACACGCCACAGGAGCTTCAACTCCTTACGAAAGAACAAAAATACGTGTATATTCTTATAAAGCAGTGTTGTCCTTCATAACTTCAACCGCTTTACCAGCAAAGTAAATTATATCAACATTTTTGAAATCCATTCTTAGGCTCGTATTTTTCTTCAGATCTGCAAGTCACGAGGAGTAATGACACTTTTCCTGTTTCGACGATACAAGACATTTTTAAAGTGGTTATCAAATTCCTAATTCATCGTCCTCTCAACGACGAATACGGGGTTCAGTATACGGGGTGCATACAATACGTTTCCAGACATGTTTTTCGGATGGGCATTTCAAATTGGTGTAGACTCGGGAAAATTCAGTATGTTCTTGCTTTACAACTTATGAGATGACTGTCCAATTTTTATGATTTCATGTTCAATGAACTGAAACAGCAGGAATTGGAATATACCCGACTAAAGCCTGATTGACACAGCTGGTGAATTTCAAAAATGCAATCTGACACTTTAGAAGAACGATATGCAATAAAATTCTGTTTTAAACTTGGTAAAAGGGCCACAGAAACGTATGAAATAAGAGGCTCAAGGAAAGCAGGCAGTCTGTGAGGGATAATGAGAGGTGTTGGAAGAGTAAGGAAATCAATACACCAGAGTTGATTGGTCAAAGGGTTAGGGTTAGGGCTAGTATGTTGAGGTTTTAAGGAAGAGATTTCGCCGGAAGAGGCCAGCTCTTTTCAAATCGGGTAAGTGGCATTTTCACCAAGACAATGCCCAGTCCACAAGTTCATCCTTGTCACAGACTATTTGACCAAGATGGGCTCAAGACAGTTCATCAGCCTCCCTATAGTGCAGACCTTGCTCCCTATGACTTTTGGTTATTCCCAAGCTCAGAGGTGTCGTAATGAGACAATTGAGGAGATGAAAGAGACTGTGACGAAGGTCATTGACACGCTCACACAAGAGGACTTCCCTGGGGCCTTCCAGAAGTTGTTGGAACGGTACAACAAGTGCATTGCAGCCAGAGGAGGTTACTTCGAAAGGGACTAGAGTTTCATGAGTGTAGTATCAATAAAAGTGCCCATACGAATAAAGCCTAGAAACTTATCGTATGCACCTCGTATATTATACTTTGACCAATAGGTCGAATGAGATAAGATGGCTTTATACCTACGTTCGGGGTATTTTGTGACCATTTTTTTCTCTTGATTATTTTCCTATCAAATTTATCATAAAAATGGGTTGTTTTAACAACATCAAAAATTCAAAAAAAGTATTCAATTGTCGCAAAAATATCAATTTGTATGTTTACAGATTTTTGACTGAATGTTGGTTGTATGTTTGTATTTTTAATGAAGGCTCACAACAAATCAGTTACGAATAGAAATTGATAATTAAATAAACAAATCAATAACTCACAAATTCTAAATTTCGCTCTTTGCCATTAAGTTCAGATATACACACACGCACATACACACAAAAAACACAAACACATACACATAAAAACACAAACACATACACAAACACAAAGATTCTTAAGGAACCAATGTTTAAATATTTATATGATTTCTATCAAAATGAACTGAGTCAAAAACAAGTCA